>NQLW01000048.1:5522491-5544893 GCA_002312845.1 Kalanchoe fedtschenkoi
TCCCTTAGAGGAAGTAATCATTTGAAAAACCGAAGGAAATGCGGCTTCATTGGGGAAGGCCAGAGCTCCTCTAGCGAGCGTACATAACCTGAGAGCCTCCTGAACTAAAGCGTGGATTGGGACTGACCAAACTTCCGAATACTCCTGAGCATGAGTGCTTTATTTTACAAACTTAAATTTAGCAGGCCAAGGCCACCTTTGTCTTTCCTGTTCAGACATCCTATTTTCCAAGGTTTGTTTTGGATCCAGAGTATTCACTCCATAAATACCCACGTCAAATGCTACCAATTCTCTTCAAAACGTTCTCTGGAAGAAGAAAAACTCGACACCAGTAGTGAGACCTGTGAAGTAGTTTTACCAAAACTACTCTTCCAACGTAAGACACATCCCTTGATTGTTATTCTTAGAACCAAACTCTTTTACTCCACAACCTTCTATAACTTTGAATTCAACTAGGTATTTCACTGAAAACCTCCCTAGCCTCACATTTAGCATTCAGCCCAGCCTTCTTTTTCTTCCATGGATATACCACTAGGGAAAGTTCGTGACTTTGATCCTTCACAAACAAGACCTGAGCAATCGTCAATTAGATCAAGGGTGTGTTTTAAGGTGGTCACTGATTTGTCATTTACTTTGTCAAATATAAGAATGTCATCAGCAAACATCAGCTGAGAAATGTTCGTCCTCTTTCACCTTGAACGAAAAATCTATTTTCCTCTAATCAAATTGTGACCTTGAAAACCTTACATAGCAATTGAGAATGAACAGGAAAGGTGATAAAGGATCACAATGGAAGCAAGCCACTCTTACCTTCAAAACAACTATGATGTCCCCTTCTAATTGATTAGAGAAAGAAGTAGAACTTATACAGACGAAAACCCAGTTGGAGAAAACCTCGACGAAGGCCAAAATATTATAAACTGGAGAAATTAAGTTATAGTCAATATTGTCAAAAGCTTTCATAATGTCAGCTTTGATACAACAGAGCTTAATTACCTTTACCCTTCCTATCATAACCCTCCAGAATAACCTGGGCCAAGACAATATTGTGGCGAGACTCATCAAAAGGTACCTGGGTTCTTCCAGAATAATGTGTGGCGTCACTGCTTTTAGTCTCCGGGCAATAATTGTGGATATGAGTTTCCATACAATGTTCACACAGGATATAAGCCAAAAGTCTGATGGGGTCTTTGCATTCTGACTTTTTTGGACTCAAGGCAATATAGTGTTGCTGTGAAAAGGGAACCTTGGATGTCTGAAAAAGTCCTTCATAACTTTGTATAAATCTTCTCTAAAAAGGGTCCACAAACGCAGCATTTAAACCACCTGGGCTTGACGTTTTATTCCTCCCAGCTTTGACAGTGTAATGCTAATATCACAACTACAGATTTCAGCACCGAGACTAAAACATATATCTTCACTTAAGAGATTCCCAACACTCAACAGGAAAATTCAAATGTCAGTAATTTGGGTTAACCCAAAGTACAGTCCAAATAAAAGAGTTTCAGTTTGAGTTGAGTTTTGGGTTGAAAGTTTTGAAAAAATTGGACTTTTGAGTCAAGTAAAATGAATTGGAACTGATCCAAAAGTGAACCCAGTCCAATTTACAATTTCTTTCTTTAATATACATTTTTACAATATAATAAAATGGATTGACCCAAATTCAATTCAAATTAGAAATTTTGAATATTGGTTGGTAATTTTAAATTTGGGTTGAGTTTGAGTTTAGTCAAATGATTACAAACAAATATCAATTGACTACACCCCAATCCAAATTCACCCAATTTAGAGTTTATTTTATATTTATAAAATTTCTTTACAGAATAATAAAATAGATTGATCCAAATTCAATCAAAATTACAAATTTTGAATATGGATTGAGTTACACTTTGAATTGAGTCAAATTATCGCAAACAATCCAAACTTACAATTTTAGCTTAAACAAGTTAACCTCGTCTAATCTTCTTTGCTGAAAGTCATCGACCCGTCAGGCTTTTGAATGCAAGAGATGAAATTGAAGGAAGCTCTGACTCGGGCCGGCCCTAATGCTGGCCGACACAGGTGACCGCCCAGAACCTAGGCATGGTGTTACAGGCATAAGACGCTCAGAGTCTGGCACACATGGACCATAGTTGGTGACAAATTCTGGTCCAAAAAAGAGCAAACGGATGAGAAAGAAGCCCCTCAAATTCAGAGATTATGCCTATCCAAATAACAATCTGAGAATTGCAGAGAATGAGTGAAAAAAAATGTCAGACAGTTTGTTACTACTTTCTTATCCAAAAAGAAGATGTAAAAGACTATATATGAGCATGAAAAATAAACAAAAAGGTTAAACTGGAAAAATCATTTTTTTATCCACATCCTTCCCCTTCGAACTGCTTCCCTCTCCTCTCTGCTACTTCCTGATACATCTCGATCTCCCCTCTAACACATGGAGAGGGTCCCCATCAAGAATGTTATATTGAATGGTTGAGTTGGTTACCGCCACACCAATATTTGTTATGTATTTTCTAACTTTTCATCACATTTTCACTTTCCTCTTTGTTCTCGAAACCAAAGAAAGACTAAGTGAACTAGAATATGTAATCTTATTTTCATATATTTGCCTCTAGTACCACATGTTGAGTATTTCCAGAATGAGATGAATTTTTTAATTTGTTTTTGAGAAAGTTGGGCTTGAAAAATTGATGAAAAATAGAATAAAATTTTATTTAAATTAAACAATATTTTATTTTTTTCTCAACATCTTTCACCCCTAACGAAATAAGAGGATAATAAAATGCAATTGAATGAGGCAATCACTTTTCCTCTCATCGCCCTTTATTTGTATGTTCCTTTAACAAAATACTGCGTTGGTAAATTCTCATTTAGATCTCTATTTTGCATAGCATGTATAATAGCCTGTCAGAGTGTGTTTAGCTAGAATAATAAATAAATATGTCTTTTTTTTAATGGATCAATAGTGATTTTTCACTTTTCTTCTTCGGAATTCGAACTCAAAAACTATAAATACATGTATAATAGCCTCATTAATTTAGGAGCAACCCTATCCAATATGAAAGGTGGTAAGAAGAATTGATCAAACTCTCGTGATTTAAAATCAGTTGACATTTTGCAACTTTTGCTCACTTATCCATCCGTTAGGTACATAAACATGTTTCATTTTTTGGGTTCAAACCTCAATTACATTACGCAAGTGCACATGTCATGTCACACGACAATCTCGTCCTCGACTTCACCCAACACAAGAATGTATCACCTCTGTTCTAAAAGGCGGCCGCCTAGCCGCTTAGGCGCCCGATTAGTCTCTGGGCGTTCTAAAAACGTCCCGCCTAGCGCCTAATTATTTTATATATTTTATTTTTAAAATTAAATTAAATTTTATAGGTATAATTTTATAATTAATTATTAAATATATTATTAATATATATAACTCCGCCTAATCATCCGATTAATCCTTCCGCCTAATCCCCGTCTAGCCGATTAGTCGCTAGGCCCCAAGCCAACCGCCTAGGAACGCCTAACGCCTTTTAGAACACTGCTTGTACGTCTAAGGCAATTAATTATGCATTGTTATGTAAAACCATGGGCACGTTTTGCACTCATTAAGAATTGATAATCGAATTACGTTACAGTCATTTTCTTTTAATTTATCATTCTTCTATATAAATATATATTTTTTAAAAAAAAACATTTATTTTATTTTTAATTTAGTTTTCATACTACCTTATTTGATGAAAAACACAATTCAAAATTTCGGTATTAATTGTTTTGACAGAGCGTATTTTTGAATTGTGATTTTCTCTACTAAAGTTTGTTCTTGTTCATGAAACAAAATTTCAACTACGGTTAAGCAGATTGTAATTATAAATCTCACCCTTAATTTGGTAAACTATGCGGTTTTCAACAAGTAGATTAAAATGAAAAATAAACAGAAAAAAAGTTTAGAATGAAAAAGAAACTACAAAAATGTTAGATTTGAAAGAAAAACAAGTTAAATATGATTAATTTGGTTAGCTCATAGCTCGATATTAGTATCTAGTTTAGGATTATTGTTAAAGGTGTAAGGTATTTGGTTAATCAAAATAAATCTGAATTAATTAAAATTGGATCGGCTTAAGTGTAGGAGGGTTCAGAGTTTTGAGAAAGATTGGTTTTTGGATTCAATTAAAGTGGTTTTGGGTTGACAGAAACTGAACACAGCTCTCTTCAGGCATATTGTACGATGTGCCAGTCATTTATGAAGTGTCTTTAATAATAAAAATAAATGATTGAACTCAAACTAATAATTGCCAATGTTTGGGTTAGCTAATACTCCATCTATTATTTTTTACATATATTTTAATCAATTTTTTTTTCATTTTATTTGTAATTTAACATTTTTAATGCGTATTTAATATCTACAATTACC
Source organism: Kalanchoe fedtschenkoi (assembly GCA_002312845.1). Taxonomy (NCBI): domain Eukaryota; kingdom Viridiplantae; phylum Streptophyta; class Magnoliopsida; order Saxifragales; family Crassulaceae; genus Kalanchoe; species Kalanchoe fedtschenkoi. The sequence goes on from NQLW01000048.1 coordinate 5,526,906, forward strand.
TTAAAAAGTATTAATTATTTCATTATCAAAATCAATAAAAAAAATTCATTCATCACCAATAATCATCTACAATTTTACTTTTTTCAAAAAAAAATTTCAAAAATATATTAAATATATACTTATTAAATTTGTTCAACCGCTAACATTAACTTCATCTTAATCTATTCAAATTAACCTTAAACGACGTGTATTAAAGGACGGACAAAGTAAAATTTTGGGTGAATTAGATCAAACTATTTTGAATAAATATGAGCTTTACAGTTGTAATAAAATTTTGACTCGATAATGACTAATACTCCCTCCGTCCTCTAATACATGTCATTTAAGGATAATTTGAGTAGATTAAGATGAAGTTAATGCTAACGGTTGGACAAATTTAATAAGTAGGTGATTAATAATTTTTTTTAAAAAAAATTCGAGCAAAAAATAAAGTTAATAGATTATTACTGGTGATGAATATGGTTTTTTATTAATTATGTTAAGAAAGTGATTAATGTTTGACATTTTAAGATAGTTGTTGATATTAAATACGCATGAAAAATTATTAGATGACAAGTAAAAATGGACAAAAAAATTCAGTTAAGTGACATGTAAAAGAGAATAGAAGGAGTAGATATTAAAAGCTTCGATCAACTGTAATTGTTCGATCATCATCAATGCGTTCTCTCGATTTAGCTTTTCAACTAACTAGTGCCTCCCTCCATATGCACACAAACACTTGTATACTTGCATTCGTCTCAACCCCCTCTTTTCTGATCAATCCATCGCATACCATTCAACCTGAAAATGACATCACTTCCAGTACGCTTTCTAAGTCTTCTCTTCATCATTCATTGCCTCACAATATGCAAGATTCTCAGTTGGCTCAGTCCCACCGATCCATCTTAATCAACTTCAAGCGCAGAGCGGATTCAACGAAGCTCCTGCAATCGGTCATCAAGCAATTAGTAATGTCTTCTAGGGAGAAAAAGTTGAATCTGAAATGGTGCGTACCCCCAAGGTTCATCCTCCGCACAAAGCCAGTCTCCTTCATTGTCCTGATAAACCAGCCTGAAACAATTCACGCTCGGGTCGCACATGTCTGCATTCAGATTATTCAATGTTCAGATTCCAGACAAAGAAATATTCTAAGCCGCTCGTGCAAATATTTAAATGTCTGGGCGTCGCTCAATGTTCATGCACCGGATCGACAAGAACTAGCTAGCTCAATGGCCTACATATTTCTTGGATTCTAGATCAGACACGTGACATTACTCGATCCGGTTGTGAAATTTAGAATCTGAGTCAATCAAATGAAATAGGTAAAGAGATGAAAAACTCACATCTTAAGCCGAACATGTCAATGAGGGTTTCAATAAGTGACTCATAAGAGCAATGAACGCTCAAATCCACCTTCCTCCCAATTCCCATTCCCTCCATTGTCACTTTCACATAATTAGACCTTGACGATGAGGAGCATGACCTCCCCCACCCTCCATCGCCATCCACACACTCACTCTCAGCTGTCCCATCGCAGTACTCAACCGCCTCCTGCCGCCTTTCTCCACGCCTCCTCCTGCAGAAGAGAAAATATCCCACAAAAATTAAACCAAATGGGTCTCCTTAAAACAGCAAAAAGTCACCAACTTTGTACTCAAAATCGAATTTTGACGAGGTGAGAAACTGTCGACAAACACCAACCTGTGTCCCTCCGCACGTCCTCTGCTCCGGTGTGGTCCATCGAAGCTGTCGCCGTTTTCATGAAACTGGCGGTTCAGATCCAGGCCATACGAACCTCCATCGCTCGGCAGACCCAGGCCCAACTGGAGCTCCATTGATCAGAAAGTAAAAGAAATGAGTATTCAACAACAACGGATTTTTCTTTTTTACTGAACTGAAATCTGACTTGTAGAAGTGTGAGAAAAAGAAGTGGTGATGGTGTTGGTGGTGAAGTGAAGACAGTCGATCTCCAGGCAGGCAATTGTTCAAAGCTGAAACTGAAAGCATGGTGTTTTTATAGTGAGGGGTGGATGTAGAGATTTGGGGACAGGCAGGAGACACTGTGTTGAAAAAGAGGCCAAACTGTCCGTATCGTTGTCGGGTTTTCAGCCGACCCGCTTTGCTCTCTTTCTCTATTAAAAAAAAAACAGCATCAAAAAAAGTAAATCACTTTTACTAAACTCCTCCCACTTCCATTCTATGCATCAATTTCACGCTCACTCTCCCTTTCTAGATTTTGAATTCAATTAATCCAGTTCAACTGAGTAATAAGATTTTGTTAATCATATTTGTTATGAGTCACTTCACATGCGTATTAGTTAACATATTTTTATGTTGTACTACCAAGACTTGAATCTATAAATAATAATTATTAGAAAACATTTTAAACTATTCTAAGTCTTAAATATTTGTTTTTAATTTAATACTCCCTCCGTCCTCTAATACATGTCGTTTAAAATTAATTTGAGTAGATTAAGGTGACGTGAATGCTAGCGGTTAAACAAATTTAATCAGTGGGTACATGATATTTTTTTTTAAAAATCGTGCAAAAAGTAAAATTGATAGATTATTACTAGTGATGAATGCTTTTTTATTGACTATGATAAATAAGTGATTAATGTTTGACGTTTTAAGGTAGTTGTTGATATTAAATATGCATTGAAAATTATTAAGTGACAAGTAAAAGTGTGACAAAAAAATTCGATTATAAGTGACATGTAAAAGAGGACAGAGAGAGTAGTTACGTACTGGTCGAATTAGTTGGTGAAGTTATCTTAAAAATGGACGCATTTCATTTTTGAAATGTCTAGTTGCGGATGGATTGGATTAGTTACGTTAACTTCCAACTCAAAAGCACGCATGTTAGGCGCACTTGCACTAGACTAGCGTAGCGCTTCCTCTTTTCCATTCTAGCAAGTTAGATTGGATGTTTGTTCCATACATATTTAAGTTGTAACAAGTCTAGCTGGTGGCTAGCTAGTTGATTTTGTTGCACTCTCAAACCTAACATTATACAACAAAGTCGCCCTACACCGATGTGGATTGATTTGCCAATAATGTTTGTTTCCTTTCATCACACGATTCATCATCGTATGTTTTCTAAGGCTGATGCTACTTTTGTGCATACCAACCAACCAGCAGCTTGGATCGAATTTTCCCTGTCCGGTCTGTCCATCGTGAGATTCTAGTTTCGAATATCAGTGAAGCATTATATGCACAAATATGTGTAGGATCCTGTTCGACCCGCAAACTATGTAATGTATGCACGGGGTTAGAAAAGAGATGATAAAGTGTTGTTGGCAAGGATAGATAGATTTTGACCACCATCATGTCTAGAGACCTTTCTCAGCATTTAAGGCGTGGAGTGAGCTGCCAGACAAGAAAGGGACCAAAAAGGAAAACTTATGTCCATATGTTCAATTTAATACATAATCTCTTCATCCATTTCCAAGGTGGATTAGTATCATCAGTACCATCAGATCACAGTATTCAAATATCGATTTCTACATCATCCAGCTAACAGCTCGAGACTACCAAAGTACATGGAAACATTTCATGTACCTGCCAGCAAAGTTGTGAGATGATGGACACTTAACTCGAGCCTAACAATTTAGATACAAACATTTCACTTACCGGTTCATGTGCAATGTGTCATTTTCGAGTACTTTCGCAACATGCGATAATGAACAAACATATGTGACGAATTCTGATGTTTATTTGATGACGCAAGACGTGATTTACGAGTTTGTGGTCAATGGAGCAGTCAAACACATAGGATACGGGATGAACAAACCCTAGCAGCTACCTACTATGTCACCAACAAACATAAGTTGATTTGATATTGAGTTCTTCTAACATTGTAATTAGTATCATAATAATAATAATAAATTACATAGTTTTATATTGTGGGGACAGTGCTTCCTGGAACGAGACCAGAACTTGATCATATGTCGGAAGGCAACTACTAGTTTACTTATTAGGTTAGATTAAGTTGAGAGTTACGGGGTGGAGGACCAACGTTCATGTGGGACGCACGTGGCTATTACACATCCTATATTTAAGGCGGAGATGGACCAGACAATCAGAACCATGCGTTTAGGTTGTGCTGGTCGAATTACGGACGAGAAACGTCCGTGAATGGTCCTAATCGATCGGTCCAGCCACACACTCGCTCCTTGTGCCGTTTTATGTTTGATTAATTATTTTTGGAGGTAGGCTCCAAAGGAAGAGGAGGACCACTCCCCAGTGGCGCAAAACACATCTCGTTCAAAGGGTTGAATGCTCGAAATGCGATCAATTGTATTCTATGTTTAGTCGCAAATTCATATTTGATGATTAATCTTTTCTACTGATGTGACTGCACAGTCAGACATACAATACAACTATTCAACCTTATCAAACACAGACTATATATACAATGAATTTAACACTACGAATAAGCTAGGTTGCATGATTGCTGTGTGGAATCGTTCTTCTTGGAGGATCACAAGTCAAGGAAATTTAGGTCAAAAAGGCAGAATATAAGAAGCCCTATTCTTTGAATAAAATAACTAGTGAGACTGAGAGTCAAATGGACAAATTAAGTTCAATTAATTAGATCAAAAAGCGAGTTCAAATTGATAGTCAATATCTAGAGTAGATTTGACTGGACAAAGGGTAGAGATAGAGGTAAAGTTGACAATAATAACAAAAGGTGTCCCATCGCAAAAGCTTCATCCAACACCCTGTGTAGGAACTAGGAACATGCATGCTTTGCGGTTGTAATCACCCCTACTCGAAACCTTCCCTTTTCATTAGTAAATGCATATGGTTTATTTTCACTCCCTTTCCCATACACAAACCCTAACTAAATGCATTTTCCTCTCCTATGTTGTCTCTCCACTGAAATCTACTTCTACGGGAACGGAACTCTCTTCGTTTGTGTGACACACACATCTCTTGAATTTCAAGAACATCAGCTAAAAATATAGAATATGAGACAATTCAATGAGCCGAATCTTAATGCCCGACTACTTTTGAGTTGCTTATTTCACTCACTTGTTCTAATCTGATATAAACTGAATTGAAGTAGAAATAAGAATGGAAGGGAGATAGGGACTAAGGCTGTTCATTCATACTTTGTTAACCCAGAAAGCAAACCAAACTGAATTTATTAGGAACAAATTAACCACTCGGTTCAATTTGATAGATATAAAGGGTAATACATACACAATCATTAGCAAATGGTCGAGGTAGTTGAATTAATCAGCTTAATGAATTTTGTATTTGAGTTTAATAAAAACTATCGAAATAAATTTTTCTTTAGAATTGCTTACAATTTAACAAGTAAATCATAAAGACCTAATTAATTGAGATTTACTGAAAATTAACCATGTCACTAACGAAATGAGGAAAGGCTTGCAAGTGAATTTTTGTTCTTTAGCAGCGCGGAAGTGGCTCGGTATGGAATCAACCACCGAGGCCAGCATCAGCATCAGCATGCTTCCTTTGCTATTATTTATTAATTATTTTTTGAAAAACGAGTTAGTAAATGGTATGGATTGATTAATTAGGTTTGGTACGAATTAAATAGATTAAAAGCTTGTCATATACTATACGACATCATTGTATATAAATTAAAATTTTGGTATGCTCGAGCATTTAAATGATGCAGTTCTTGATGAATTTTAAAGGATTTTAAAGTATTTAGCATTTTTGGATTTTTAATATTGCTTTTAGTATATTTATAAAACCATCAAAATCCTGAAACTTAAAAATCTTCCAAACTTAATTTAAATCCTAAATTTGCTGGCGTTCACGAGGCATATATTAACAAGTGATGTGGCTAGCAGCAGCAGAAGAATGTGCAGTGATAAATTCAGACTTCTTTTTCGTGTATCTCCTTAATTAGTGTAACACGATCTGCATTACCATCCGATTATTTTTTTTTAAAATTTGATATATTTTCTTCATTTTTAATTAATTGTAGGCACGCATTTGATGTTATATTTGGTCTAACTCTTCACATTGAACATGTATTATTAACCGTGAAGATGTCAATGGAATCTGTACATTTCATATTTATATTCGATATCGCCTCTTTGAAGTTTATTTCCGCGCTTAATAAAAGTTAGGTTGTTGCTTTTAGAGTTTGCTAGTGATGTTGATTATATGATAAGCTTATTAAAGATATTATTAAAATTAGAGTTTGTAAGAAACTTTGTCATTATTGGAAGTTCTCGGTAACAAATTTCATAATTTTTTAGATGTGAAAGTAAGTCCGTACTTTTTTTAATTAAATATTTTATTAGAAGATGATCGGAGATCCTACATAGTGGATCACTTTACTGCTGGCTATTGAAGGAAGGGCTGCTGGCTGAACCACTTTACTGCTGGGCTGGGCAGGTCCATGACCTACTAGCTGGGGTTCTTCCTGTGGGAGACTCACGTGGGTTGTGCTGCTTTCTTCAGTCGGAATTGCGAGGACTTCACTCGAGCGCAGCAAGGCACGGGCAGAGGTAGGGCATGGGCGGGTGCGTCGCTTGAGGGGGGACAGTCGAGGCAGGAAAGGTAGGGAGGGGGGACAGACGAAGCATGGAGGGTAGGGAGGGGAGACAGTCGAGGCAGACAGATGGGGCGTTGTGCTCAACACTCACGTGACCGGAGGAAGGGGTGGGGGTTGACGGACCGGACAGGCCGCGAGCACAGGGCGCCGTGCATGCCCGATCTGCAGCCAGTCGAGGCGAAATCGCCGAACCCAGGTGTCGTGAGTCTCAGAGGCCAAATCTAGCGTCGGCGCAGCTAAATCTGGGAGGCGCAGGCAGATGGGGGCGGAGCCGGATTCCGAGGGCCGTCGCAGACTTGGCACGCCAGTGGGCCCGCGTCATCGCCTGGCAAAGGCCACCAACGGGAAAGGCGAAAAGCGGACGCCGCCGGATTAAGAGCCTGCGCCGTGGGGGGCCGTCTTAGGCTCTCCAACGGACGGAGCTTCGTCCCACCTGCGGTGATCAGGCGAGGCTCGGGAGACGGGCACTGGCAATAACAGGGCTGCAGGGTGAAGTTAGACGGGGAGGATTTGGCGCAGCAACAATAAATCTTTCGATCAACGGCTGGCGAGGGGCGGAGATGAGGGCGGGGTCGAGGGCTGAGGCTGTAAGACCTTGGCCGAAAAAACTGATGGGTGGTGGCTGAGAGGTCTAAGGAGAAGCACATATTTCTCTGTCAATAAGCATGAAGATGTTGTTTGAAAAAAATTCCAAATATGGATGGCGAAGATGAATTTGATCTTCATTTTCACTGTTATGAAAGACAAAGATAACACGAATATATCTTATGATAAACAATAGTGAAGATTAAATTCATTTTCACATATATTAATCTTGAAAAAAATAGATTTGGTATACTATTAGGCTGTGTTTGGTTTAGGAAAAATTTGGTGGAAATTTATAAAATTTCATGTTTGATTTAGATGAAAAATATGAAGGAAAGAAAATTAAATGGAAAATTTGGTGGAAAATGTTATTCTAATTCTTAGCCTACAAATATGATACAGTTAAGTTCAATGTATATGAAATGAATAATCACTTCTTCTATTAAGGTTCAATGTATCCGATCAAGTTCAATGTATGCGACAAAGTTCTTCCAAATAAATTCAAGGGAAAACTACAGAAAGGGGGTATGAACTACCACAGTTTTACAAATTACGGGTGTAACTATCATTTTTTGTAATTTGCAGGTTTTTCAATTTTGGGACTGTTTAGTAAATAAATATTTTTCAATCAAGTCCAGATCTAATTTAAACTAATTACAAACTCACCCTCAACAAAACTAATCTAACCTAAATTACCCATGTTAATGTGAGCAAGTGTAGATTAAGATGAAGTTAATGCTAATGGTTGAACAAATTTAATGAATGTGTGGTTAGGTTAGTTTTGTTGAAGGTGAGTTTGTAATTAGTTTAAATTAGATATGTACTTGATTGAAAAATATTTACTTACAAAACAGCCCTAAAACTGAAATACCTGTAAATTGCAAAAAATGGTAGTTACACCCGTAAATTGTAAAACTGTGGTAGTTCATACCCCCTTTCTGTAGTTTTCCCTAAATTCAATGCATTTGAAAGCTCAATGTATTCGATGAGGTTGAAGATAAATATATGATATAACACTTTTCTATACATTTTACATGAAATTTTTCATGAAGATGGAAAATGAAATGAAATCCTTATTATTTTCCTTGACTTTTTCCATAGCAAACCAAACATGGTAAAATTAGATAGAATTTTTCAAGAATTCTATTTCCTTCTAATTTTCTACCAATTTTTTCCTAAACCAAACACACCCTTAAATACTGATGTCAATGGAGAAAAAATAAATATTTTTTTAAGGGAAAAAATATCACCACCCTTGAAACTAATGCAACTCTCTTACTACGTGCACAATGTTCCACCCCAACAAAAACTTATCCAAAATAATATAATGCATGCAACAGATGATGACAATACATATGTACTAAATTAAACGTGAGAATGCAGCAGCTGCCAGTGTAACTAGCTAGCTGTACAAGACACCAAATTAAAAAGAACATTTAAATATACTTTTGGGCACTCAATTACTAGGGGGAATAAATGGGGTTGCTCTCACTTCCTCAGTTGGAACATTTATTGTTGGTGACTTCAATAGCCAGCTAGATACATTGTCTAGGCACATGTATTTACAACAATGCTCTAAAAATTCACCATTCAGATATATTAATCGTTGATTAATCATTAGGCGGTGATGAAACGTTCCGTCTAACTAATTAATTGTTCACATTTAAATTTTTATGAAAATAATAGTTTTTAAACATATATGTTTATAATTAATTATTAAATTATTATTAATACATATAACTCTGATTAACTGTCCGATTAATCATAATCCATGTCTAATTAATTAATCGCTAGGCGTTATGCTCACCGTCTAACACCACCTAATAGTTTTTAGAACATTGATTTACGATTGCAAAGATCCATGCTTTCATCTGTTACTTTCAGAGGGGTAGTGGTCATATTCCTTTTCACCCCCATGGCTCATGTTTGTTCATGAATTTCGATTTCTTGTTGTTATCGTGGTTTATGTGATGACACGACCAAATTATGTGAAGATGTTGGGTCACGATAGTATAATTTTCATACTTAAAATTAATTAATAATGAGTCAATTTAATTTTTTTAAATAAATGTGTGATGTGAAATAACATTATTTAATCACGTATAATACATCTTGTGATCCCGTTTGGAAAACGTGTGATTAAATGTATCAGTAGCAAGTGTGATCTTTATCTGCATTACGTGTGATCATTTTTTTCATATATGTATATTTAGGATCACATTTGTATGATTCAAACGTGATCTTAATTTCAATCCTACAATTAAATTTAACATAATTATGCATTACAATACAAATAAACTAGTCAAAAAGTAAAAATATCCATCCACAAGATAAGCGGTCACACTTGCTATATCAGACAGTTACATGTCATAAATATTTTAAAATTTTAAAATAAAAAAAAAGTAAAATTATGTTATTTTATTCAATTTTTTGCTTAATTTATATAAAGTGTCACCTTATATCCGATATCCTCTTGTAAGTTGTAAGTGTGGATATCGGACATGAGGTGACACCCCTCATATTCATTAGGTAAGTGATCAGACTAAAAAATATAGTTTTGCTAGTTTTCTTTTTTTGTTTAAGAGGTTTTAGAATTTTTTAATGTGTTATGATGTTAGAGTCACAGGATTTTAGAATTTTTATATTTTTAGGTTTTTGTGGTTTTAGGGGTTCCAGACCGGATTTTCTTATACTTAGGGTGTGTTTGGTTTGGGGAAAGTTTCATGGAAAGGAAAATTGGTTGGAAACCAAATTCTTCATGTAATTCATTTCATTTTTCACTTGTTTACTTAACATGGAAAGTTTAAAGAAAAATATCATTTCCTATTGTTGTTAATAAAAAATTTCTATACAATTTTCCATCAACCTTTTTTTTTTCATGTAAATTTTTCATTTAACCAAACAAAGAATTTCTCAAACTTTCCGCCTAATTTTCCTTTCCATGAAATTTTCCTTAAACCAAACAAAGCCTTAGGGTTTACGGTTTTTATATTTTATGGTTTATGGTTTAGATTTTTAGGTTTTTGTAAGTTTTATTGTATTTAGAATTATGCCATAAATATTTTAAAATTCTAAATAAAATAAAATTATGTTGTTTTATCCGATTCATTACCTAATTTATATAAGGTGTCATCTTATATCCGATAATCTCTTTGCAAACTTTTATATTTTGAATGTTTTATTTGAAACATGTAAATTGGATTTATCGTATTATTTAAACTCCATCTAAACCATCCATTTGAATATGCTAAGTAAAAAAATGATATGAAATGAAATTTTATGAAATTAAAAATTTATATTAAATAAATCTAATTATCAAGACACCAACATCATGAGTCGGTTTCATGAGATGCCAAAAATTTGGATCAAACGGCTCTTATTGTTTGGTGGTGGAACTCTTAGTCGTAGACATATATACTCTACGTTTATCTCGAATCTCATTCCGCTCCTGAAGAAGTATAAAGTGCAAATTCCATGGCCAAAAACTAAAAATATAAGAAATAAAATGTTTCTAAGTAATTCTAACTGTTATATTTTCCAGGATTGTGAATATTATCAAAATGAATTTTATCTGGAGTAGTCAATGGTTTGCTGATAAGTAAAAAAAAGTAGTTTCGACTAGAAGACGTCTGGATAGAAGCCACCGGGGATGGAACTGTTGCGCTACAATGCTTCACTAGACTTTCGGAAGAGACTTCAAACAAGCATGTTCACCTGTCAAAACTTTTGCGGGTGTTTCACAGACTTACTGCTTTAATAGAGTTGCCCAGTATCGAACCTAAGATCCAGGGCTTGCTCACAAAATTTGGGGGTCCATTACTATACAGGACTTACGGTTGTATCTCGAACTGTGATGTTGTATGAAATCGTCGAGTCTCTTAAATCAGATATTGTACCTCGAGCAGTTCGATTTTCTGAAATCACAAAAAAAAATTTAGAAAGTACAATAACATTATTTAATTTAAACAAATTTTGCATCCTATTTTTCATTTAATTTTTCATCCCTAATTTCTCTAAAATCAAAAAAAAAATTCTTTCTAATTTTTCTTTCCCTCCAATTTTTCATAAACCAAACACAGTCTTAGTATGTAATTTAATTTTTGATTTTTCTTACATTTAGCAAATCACCAGTAATGCAATGCAGGTGGTTTCTTTGTATGAAACTGCTCATACTAAACACGAGCCCCGACAGCTAATCTTGCTAGCACGAATGCAAATCCATGTTAAACGCGGTTTTGTTTTATCATCGTCGTCTTCGATCGTGGATTATTTGAAAATAAGGTTGTTGTATCATTTAATCGGACAACGGATTTTATGGCAATGAAAACTGTCATCACTATCCGCGGTCCACATGAATAACTAGCCTCGAATTCTTTTTTTAAAAAAATTTATTTTTTAATTTGCCCTCATTTTACTACTGAATTTCAATTTTACTGTACATGGCTATATTCTATTTCGATTTTTTTTGCGGTGACCAAGGGCCGCACACATCCCTTCTACCTCGATAGTGCCGCTCATACTCACTGCGGGTCAGCTCACACGCACCTCTAGCGTATCTAAGCGTAAATATGGTACCAACAGAGCTTGAACCCAGGACCTTGGGATTGTTAGACAATACTCAAGGCCACTAGGCCAACACCTTGTTGGTTATTCTATTTCGATTTTGTCACAATTTACAAAATCGGAAATGACATTGACGGTTTGTTTAGAGAAAATCGGGAATGACATCCCAGCTTGTTATGATGGCACACATGTGCAAGATCTTTTTTGAGCAAACCGTATATCATTCCCAAATTTATAAATTGGGATAAAATTGAAATAGAATAGCCAACTAGTATAGAACCAAAATTATACAGTGGGATGAGGGCAAATTAGAAAAAAAATCTTTCTTTTATCATTCCCTTCTGACCTGAAATTCTATCTACCCGTCACACCTCGTCTCTTCATCAGCCGTTTCTTAATCCTCACTTCGACTTATTTTAGTATTGTAGAATTATGTTGAGTTTAGTCTTATTAGTTTGGTTGTGTGTCATAGTGTGGGATGTCTCGGTTATTCTCTTAGGAGTTCTTTTGAATTGCTTCCAATTTAGTCTTACTGTTTGCTTTCACTTGATCAATATTGTACAGTAAGACATATTTCTGATCAATTTGTAAAGTGAGATATACTTCTGATTTTTTGAATATATTCTTATTAAATCATCGTGTTTGGTAGTTTAACTGTGTAGCCATGAAGCAAAAAAAATATATGAATTTGATGATGATGCTGTGGCAACTTTAAACACATTAGACAGAGGGATTGTTGATGAATATTATGATGGTGGTGAGTCTTTCGATGTGGCCGACATGGTTGATGTGAATATATATGTTGAATCACACCATATCTGTGTTCTAAACGGCGGCCGTCTAGTCGTTTAGACGTCAGATTAGTCTCTGGGGTCTTTTAAAATATCACGCCTAACGTCTAATTATTTTATATATTTTAATTTTAAAATAATATTAAATGTTGTAGGTATAATTTTATAATTAATTATTAAATATATTATTAATATATATAACTCCGCCTAACCGTCCGATTAATCCTTCTGATTAATCCCCGCCCAACCGATTAGTCGCTAGGCGTTACGTCCACCGCCTAGGACCGCCTAACGCCTTTTAAAACACTGCTTCTAGCAAGCCAACCGGACAAAATCTGAAACAGAATCTCAAGCTGATGAGAATACACACGTACATATCATGTATATCAATAAGTGTTAGCCATATTTGACGAGTGGAGAGATTAGATTGCAGCTAGCTAAATGAGATGTACATGATTTGAAACAGAGACATTTGGACACCAGCAGGAACTATATTTTGTAAACGGTGTCCTTCACTGCAGTGTGTAGCCGGCTTGGTGAATTAAATCAATGAAACTTGCTCTTAGTTTTCTCAGGTCGTTAAGTTGCTGCAGCATTATTCTGAAAGTAGTTGTTTTGAAAGTTTACCTGTCCCATCCCCATTTGAGTCCCACACCTCTTCAGCAAAAACATCCGAAAAACACCTGCTCGAACTGCATCGTAAAAGATTAATAATTCTGCATTGTGCGCGATCTATCAGTACGTATCGAGTAAGAATGGAAGAAAACATGATCTTCTGACATAACTGTATCTGCATATATTTAAATTTCTCCTCGCACCAGATACGAATTACAGATCTGAATCTGCATACATCAAGAAGCGAGTGAGAAGCAAAGTACAAATTTAGAAAGTAAAATAAGGTAAGGAGATACTCATCAAGTCGATCTGTTATTATTCAAGCACTTCCTCAATGTGTTATATGTCTTGCTTCATGTAATTGATGACAACAGTGCTGAATAGTTTTACGAGAATTGCAATCCTTTTCTGGTGTAGAGCGGATCAAACAGGAGGGCTGAAACCTGCGTGGTTGATGTCTCCAAAAGAGGAGGGCGATTTTGGTATTCAGAATTTATACACACATTAATAAGACCGGACACTTGATGATTAGTAGACCGTTTAAGATAAAATATTTTAGACAAAATCATATCCTCTTATTCAAGAGAAATTTTTGGGTGTCGACGCATCATTGGAAAGGCGCCACGTGACACTTTGACCAGCGTTGAAGAGTACAATGGAACTTTTCTTACAAATCCATATGAGTTTGGTGAAATGTCTTTAAAGCAATTCAAATTCTATAATTTGGAAGTCAGAGAAAGAGGCGAGCGGACTGGAAGTCAGGTTTGACATTCTAGTATGCATATGAGTGGGCGTTGAGTATGATGAAAAATTCAGATCCCTCTCAAGATGTGGAGAAGATTGAGCTCTTACGATTATGAGATACGATTATGTTGAGCTTGAGGTTTGACATTCTCAGATTGAGTTTTTATTTATAGTTGAGTTAGCATCTCTCATTTTCTAATTATTTTTTATTATTATTGAAAGTATTAATGTTGCCAATCTAGGAAGGTTAAAATCCAATATGTTCGAATGTGATCTTTTTCTATGCGCGACACCCGTCAGAACGATTTGGGTCGTGATGGGGTTGTTCATGAGCATGATCAGGCCCGTGCTTGTTGTCGTACTCCATTTGAATACTTGAGCTAAGTTGTGTTAGGTTGTGTAAGAGCTCAATCCGGATCAATCTGAGTGTCGTTTGTGGATTGTAAACATGATCGAGGTCATGTTAGGCATGATCATAGTCGATCTGCTGTCTTTTTCTTCGTAAACATGATCCGAATCGTCTTAAGACTCCTCAAACACGATCCAAGTCGTGTCGGTATCTCAGTATTAAAAAAAAATTATAGTTTAGTTTTTGAAGTTGCCCTATTGACATATCGATCCTGAAACTGTCTTATGAACATACCAGACTCTGACGTTAAGTTGTTCAAATATGGTTCAATTTCCATTCTTTTCACCATTTTCTTCTTCTGAAGCCACTTTATTTCATATTTTACTTACAAGTGATAGATTCGACTTTGATTCGCCCATAATTACTCAGAAACGATTCAAATATCATAAATATAGGTAACTAAATTAGAATAAATTATTACCGTATCATTTATCCTACAATTTTTTATTTCTGTTCTACTTGACAAAATCAAAGTTTCCACTTGCGGTTTTTTTTATCAAAGCAACAATTTCCATCCACGATTTTCTTACATATCGGTATTAGTAAGACATTCACGTATGAAAAGTTCAATTTTAGTGATGAAAACTACGGTTTTTGAAAAATCGGAGATGAAAAGGGCTGTTTTAATAAAGAAAATTTGATGTCGGAAACTGCACTTTTAGTGAAGTAGCTAGAGTCAAATAAAACATAAATAAAAAGTAAGAAAGATTTGAAATAAAATTGTCAAAGAAATGTAGTTTTAAAAAAAAATCTGAAAAAAGTCATCATAAACCGTATCGACATGCCATGTGTAAAACAATCTATCAATGATAGAATAGGTTATGCAATACAACAAGTCTGAGAATATACAAAGATGGTTGGGTCATTCAAATAACATATCTGATGCATGAAATTACTGCAGAATTTTTATAAGAATTTTTTATTTTAAAATTTAAAATAAGAGTAAAACCATTGGAAAAGGAAAAAAAGAAAAGTAGAATACTTCAGTCTGCAAGATATCGGATGGAGTAATGCGTGAAGCTTTAACAAATATAAAAATTTATTTTCAGTAGATGATACAGATTTTGATGCAAATATATTGATAAATAAATGGAATGAAATGATGCTCAAAATAACACTAACAGTGTAAATCGGCCGTCCAGCAAGAAAACTCAAAATATGAGAAAATTATAGACCAAGTTATGCATGGGTGGAAATCAGTGGTCAGAAGGAAAAGCTAGTTGAAGTGATGTCGGGCGCGCATGTGCATGTTGGTTTGGTACCACAAGTCAGTAGATAAGAGATTAAGAGTCAATCACATATTCACAAAACAAAACAACAAAGTTACATCAATCAATATGGAAGCTTTTCCCAACAAATGAGTCTCAATTTCCATGCATTTGTCCCTCATAACCATTGTCTCATTTTACACCTACTTTGGTGACCACCTCTAAATGCCTTGTACTTGCTCCCCATTCATTTTACTCCCTTGTTGGCTTGTCAATATATGATTATATTTGCCATCTAATTAAATTTGAGTTGAAACCTTTAACAATGCAAATGTGAGATTGCTTAACTTAAGTGTTTAATATTGTATGAGAATTTAAATGGTCTGATCAGTGGACATACGACTTCTGATTATTAACTGATTAATTTTTATTTGATAAATCACTTTTTAAACATCTTAACAATTTCATCGTTTAACATTTTTCAATAATTTTTTTAAAACCCTAAAGTACAATTAAAGTTCAATATAATTTTTATAATAAATTTTTTTATATATTTAAAACCCAAACATATATAAAGATCATGTAAAATCATATATCCAAATACATTTTGATAACATTCACTTCTTCCTCTACCTTGTAAGAAAAGTTGTTTATCATTGGGGTACATGTACTAATGTATCCTCTAGCTAATGCAACAACAAAAACCTACATCCGCCAATAATGATAAACAAGTCTAAATAAAGTAAAAAAAAATAAGAGTATAGCTTTTATTTTGGTGGTCAGAGACTGCACACTTCCTCTACTTTAATTGCGGCGCTCATATTTTTGGATATGCCCCACAATTGGATATACCCAAATATACTTGGTTTAGGGAAATAAAAAAATTAATAACTTTTTGTTTGATAAATAAAAGTTGTAAAAAAATAATTGTAAAAATGTGAAATATGAGTTTGAGTTGGATTGAATGAAGAACGGGTGTGGTAGATACAAAATAGATAAAATCTGATTTAATGGTTTCGGTTTAAATCCATTAAGACCCTCTTGTTGGATGTATGAATATGTACGGTGTGTTTGGCTATTTGTTTAGTCATTGCCCGAGTGTTGTTGTTCAATTAATAAAATCTTTTAGAAAAAATGCATATTGAAACTATCATCAAAATTTGAAAAAACCGCAGTTTGAGGTAAACATTGGGGGCTGGCTTTAGTCACCATATATCATAAACTTCACACTACTGTATTGTATGTAATGTATGCCTTGGAGACAAGGCTCTATGTACGTTTACTGTTTTAAGTAAACCTAGGTTACGGTTGTTTGCCCTAAGCATCGATATCATTTTGATATATTAAAACTTTTTATGTGAACACAAAATATCGTGCAGTTATCGAGCTCAGTCAATGTCTTAAAAATTAAATAATTGTAAAAACATCAATCAATGTCCACTATATAGCAACTTAAATTCGCATTAAAAATAAAATTATATAGATCATTTTATTTTTATAATCAATAAATAATCAGAATGTTAAAAGCTATAATATTGCTAACGCATAGTTTATTGGAGTTGTGTTCCTCCTTAAAGACAAAAAAAGACGAGTGAGATGACGTCGTGGAAATGGGCACATTTCTGAACGTCGTCCTTCCCACGATGCTCCGTTGGCCATGTCGGTTTCCACATGCCACCATGTGCATATGCCCTCTCAAACACAATACCTAGCTAAACTCCCTCGGCTCTACTTCCATGATGATACATGTATTTAATTTATGTCCCAAATCTCGGCTTTCTATATCATTCAATTACATTAGTCTCTCAGTTTTTTTTTCCCTTTGTTTAACTCAAAACTTGTTTGATTGGATTCTATTAAGAGGTCGAGACCAAGAACGTACACTTGGGTATGGTTCATAGAACGCTTGATTGGAGATATTCGAAAAGATATAGAGCATGAGTGGAATTTTATTCAGATTGAAAAAAGATAAGGAAATTTGATTTATCTTTTTTATCTCTATTCCGCCTCATTGTTCATATTCACATGAGGAGAATTTTTTGTTGGCATGAGGGGGTGAACATATATGTATTGTTATTAATCCGAGGCATATTTTTGTTAGCTAAATTATCTTTACTTATACTGAGACCTTTTTTTGTTGTTTTTGTCTTTGAGTCTGCAACAATACACAAAAATTAGACTTGATTGATTATCTGAGGCATTTCAGGTTAACTTATTGATTAAAATTAGTACCTGAAAGCTCAGTAGGTGAAGGTTAACTTATTGATGAAAAATTAATTAGTACCTATTTTTGTTTATTAGTATCTGAAACTAATTAAATTATACTTTTCAAGGTTTGGTAAAGGCTTTAAAATCTCTTTATTCCTCGCAGCGAGCACAGGCTATGTGTGTCACATGTATGTATGCAAACATTTCCAAAGTTCATAAAGAAAATAAGTTAAAAATGCAATATGGGTTGTTGATCGGGTGAAGACGGTCATCATTCATGCAAGAGCTGTGAAGTATATTTAAAAGAATTGGATGTTGATGCGTTCAAATATTTGGAGAAGT
>NQLW01000048.1:5567185-5617754 GCA_002312845.1 Kalanchoe fedtschenkoi
TTCCAGAGAGATTTTTGTAGGATCCAGGATGGAAAATGTGTTGCCCGTGAATTTTCATTGGCAGTCAGCCTTCTGTTTTCATTATGAGGTACTCATGATTCTCTGTCGTTGCCGACCCTACTTGAACATATTTTTCTTTTATTGTTTAAATTTCAAGATAATTATATCATGGAATGTCGGGTCTTATCATCTCAAGCAACGGCTA
The DNA here is from genome assembly GCA_002312845.1 of Kalanchoe fedtschenkoi. NCBI lineage: Eukaryota > Viridiplantae > Streptophyta > Magnoliopsida > Saxifragales > Crassulaceae > Kalanchoe > Kalanchoe fedtschenkoi. Next base: position 5,567,391 of record NQLW01000048.1, read on the forward strand.
TGCAGTATGATTGTTTCGGACATGAATAGGTAGCAAGAAACTTGGCTTACATTCGCATTGTCCTTTGGCCGTGCCTAGGGTTAGGGTATACTGCTTAGGAAGGGATTACGTATTGCTTAGCTTTCTATTGACTGATCATGTTTTCTGTTTTACATCCACCCACTGCAGTTAACCCATAATCCAGTTCAGACTATTTTATTCAACATCTCATTCTGTTTTATTAAATTGACAACGAGTGTCCTTTGCTCTGTTAAAGGCCATTATAGTACATTATGTGAGCTTTTAGATCAGTAGAATTTCAGTATGCTATGCTTTGTTTAGTTAATGAGAGTGCTGGGAACAACCAATACCTTACCGAGCACAAAGAAAGAAGCCTCATTGCTTTCCCTTTTGTGACAAGTTAAGTAGCAAACATCCACAAGCAAATTTTTAAAACAAATGATTGTACAATAATAAAGCCATGCATCAACAACTCCAATAAAAATCAAAGAAATAGGAAGGACTAATGGAGGGAAAGTAGACAGTTGCTAGAAGAAAAAAGAACTCAGGTGTTGGTAGCTGGGGTTTGACATCCTCTCATGTCGGCTTCATGGTGGGTCTCTGTTAAACTGCTTAACTGCAAGTCTGGAAGACAGAAATATATGTAAAAAAACTCTGGTGTTTCAAATGGTTGTTAGATATTGTAGGACTTGATAATATAATTAATTGAATCATTAACTTACATTTTAAATGGAGCATGTGTAGCCAGGTGGTAGAGTCTTCCCACAAGAAATAAGTACTTGCAGTGCAATGGGGACGTAGACCTTCAGGTTAAGCGCCTTGACTTTAAGACAGGTGCACAAGCAGGCTGCGGCCTCCAATTTAGCCAACCCTTTCAGCACTGGGCAGCATGCATTGACAACGGGGTCTCCTAATCGAATGTGTACTGCCCCGCCAAGAAGATCCACACATGCACCTAGCTTCAGTGTGTTAATGGGGCACTTGGGCGGCCTCACCTTGGGCGGCTTTACCTTGGGCGGTGTACATGGTGTTGGCCCTGGCTTGTTGATTGGTGGCAGACCTCCTACTGGTGGGAGAACTCCTCCAACTGGTGGAAGATTTGGGAGACCTCCCACTGGAGGGAGCACTCCAACTGGTGGAAGATTTGGGAGACCTCCGACTGGAGGGAGCACTCCTCCAACTGGTGGAAGATTTGGGAGACCTCCGACTGGAGGGAGCACTCCAACTGGTGGAAGATTTGGGAGACCTCCGACTGGAGGGAGCACTCCTCCAACTGGTGGAAGATTTGGGAGACCTCCGACTGGTGGGAGACCTCCCCCAACTGGAGGGAGCACTCCCCCAACTGGAGGGAGCACTCCCCCAACTGGCGGGAGCGTTCCTACAGGTGGGAGACCTCCGACTGGAGGGAGTACTCCGCCAACTGGTGGAAGCTTTCCGACTGGTGGGACAGTGACTGGTGGTACCGGCACTGTAACAGGGGGGAGATTGATTGGTGTTTTAGGTGTCTCGTGCTTAGGAGGATTAACAGGCGTGGAGCATGAGCCACATGCAAGGATGGGCGAGATTGAGGAAATGCATATCAATGCTAAAAAAACAAGTGCTGAAACCTTAGAGGATGTCATAGCTATCTTGCTAGATGACTGATGGTTGAGCAACTAGTGGTGAAGCGCAGCATCATATATAGAGAATGTATGCTAGTGCATAACTTGGGGACTGAGCTACCCTCCAAAATAGAAAACCCTAATGTAAAACAGTAGCGGTGGTAAAATCACGTGAACATGGGGATCAATCATGGGAGGCTATCGGGGCTCCAACATGGAGCTGCTTCCAAAATTTGCTAGTTGGCAAAAACCAGGAGTACTGCATATGGTTATTCGTTTAATTGCATGAAGCCAATCTCGCTTAATTTCTCCATAATGATCAGTCACTCATTTTGGCTTCTCTCTAAGCTTCTGTTGGGATTTTGCAGTGTAAGGGATTGCCAATTCGCAGTAACTTTTGAATTGCCAGGCCTGAAAGATGATTCCGGACGGGGTAACACCTCATCCACACCTATATAACGACACTCTTACTCACCGCACACCAACTTAATTATACGCACCTTCAATGTATCTAAGCGCAAATACGGTACCACCAAAGCTCTTAAGATTCATATTCACTTAGAATTATGTACATATAATGAGATGAACTAAGAAATGCGACCTGGGTTGTCTTAGGATTAGGAAGTCATGTGCTCTCGAGACATTCTGGGGAAAGTCTTACTGATTGAAATGTCTAGAATATTTTTTGAAGCAAACATTTAAGTGGTTTGTAAGTTTCAGAACTCAATCATCAGTGGACAAGTGTGCATGCTTATTTTTTGATGGTGGACCTACAAGTTTCGGTGAGGGGCTCAGTTACCTAATATCTCCATGCCCATGTGTGCTGAGCATTCCGTGTCTAATAATAATTGAGTATTTGATATGAACGTAAAGTTTACAGATAAGAATAATTCTGTGGGAGTGTTCGAGACTGAGAGCACGAAAGACTGAATACCTCAATTAATCTAGCTAGAGAATTTAGTTAAGATTTCTACAAGGATTTGCCTGACATTCATTGGTCAGGTAATGGTTCCTTGGTGCAGTGGGAGAACTTACATCTAACGTTCTTGAGGACTTTCCACATGCCTATTGTCGTTTGGCATGTTGCGTTGCCTCTCTGATGTAGGAGTGCAATGGTAGTTCTTAGGGCATCTTAAAGCAGATTTGTGTCATCATACGTGAGTTTTGTGTCATGTCAACTCATAATTTTCATAATTTTTTTTTATAAACCTATCTTTCATATTGGATACCTCCATATAACTCTGTACATTTAACCCCACTTGTTTTATATTATTTTAAGATTTAATGATATGTATATACGGCGTTTTTAATTTTAAAACGCCGTAAAAGTCCGACCCAATTTAATTTTAAAAAATCCTAATCGGCGTTTATATCTTATAAACGCCGTATAAAGTGATAGAAACGCCGTATAAAGTGCATGTGAACATCTTATATAGCGTTTTTAACCATAAAACGCCGTATAAAGTTTAGATTTTATACGGCGTTTCAAATCTACAAACGTCGTATATTGTCCATAGAGCGTATCATCTGCATGATACCGCATTATGTCAGAAGACCATGAACTCTTCTTCACAACGACATTAAGTTGCCAGATAAGCTTCACACTCTGCCATAAATCTTTCCACCAAGCTCTCTGATGCCCTTAACACTTACATCCAGACCAATTTTCGCATGCCTGTCTGTTGGCCTGTGGTACTGACTCACTCAGGAGCTATGTTGTCAGCCTATGGATGGTCTAACCTGGTGAGCTTCTTTTTACATACTTACAGGCATCCATCCAGTCTCATGATCAGAAATTCCAGCTGCACTGTCAGTCATACAAACCCCTATCTATATACAGTATTACTTTTTCACATTATGATGTATCATTTGACATATATGCATGTGTAGGGCAACACTGGTGACAATAATTGAGCTAGAACAGCCTGTGTGTATGCTGGGGAATTACACAAGTCTGAGTTTCTGAAAAAGAAGACAAAACTGAATGAATGGGTTTAACGGTGTAGACTGAAGATCCGTGAGCGACCCATTGTTATCAACAAGGCTGGATGGATTTAATTTGTGTTTGTTCTCTTGTATATCTGTGACTCTCCTCGTTCTTGATGTGGTCAGTCTGGCTGTATCTGGACCCAATATCAACCCATGTCCACATGACTCCTTGTTCAGCAAGTAGGTTTATCTTCTAACTTTACTGGGTTGCATTCGGTGTGGTGTGAGCTATAGCCATACATGTTCATTTTCTGGTCCTGCGGCTGTTAATGACTATTAGGGTTTTCCTACAGCCTTTTGAGTCCCTGTTGGTGTTTTGCTTAATCAAGGGGATGTGTGGCCAGAACAATGGTTGGGTTGCATTTTTGAAAAAGTTACTGATCTGCCTGTTTTGGGCTTGAAAAATCAAACTAAATCATGTGATTTATTTTGATTTTTTCATGATATTTAATAGAAAATTAAATATTATTAACTAAATAGTATTTTAACTCCACCTTAGGTTCACTCACCGATCCTCCAGCCAGCTTCGCGATGCCATCTAGCTTTAGTCAAAACAAATTCAGGATCGGCCGATACAAGTTGATTCAGAGCTTCGAGCAGATTAGAACTGATATATTCAATCTAGACAATAACGTCTTTTGTGGAATTAAGCATTTCATTGATGCTGTTTGTTGTGTTTGATTTGAGGAAAATTTGAGGGAAAATGAATCATTCAGGAAATTTAACTATATATTCCTTATATTGGTTAGAGTGGAAAATTTTGGATAAAGTAATAAAACATTCGTTAATTTAAATAAATTTTTTTTTCTATTTTTTACCAGACTTTCATTTAATTTTTTGTACACAATTTTCTTTAAATTAAACAGACACAAATTTTTTTTCCTTAAATTTTCCCTAAATCAAACACGTTCTTAAAGTTCAAACGCTTCCGATCCATCTTCTGATAACAAAGTTTGTGTTTTTTTTGAAAAAATAGCAGTAATTTGGTTCGGTAAAAGTATGGATTGAGGTTTGTATTATCGCCACTTGTAAATTTAAGGGCGTTACTAACTCTAATTTGCAATTAAGGGGCATTTTTCATTTTAACTTCATAATTACACTATTTGCAATTACATCTAATAAATTTTTATAATTTTCAAAAACAATCTATCTTAATTACATTTGACCCATCAATTTTTAAAAATCTTATTATCACATTTCATGTGGAAATTTAATTTAACTTTCTTCAACGCCACATTTCGATCTCTTTGTCGTTCAATTATACATTTATGGTATCCACATGAAGTGTGATAATAATATTTTTGATAATTGGTGTGCCAAAATTGGTGGGTCTAATGTAATTAAGATATGGGCGTTTTTAAAAATGGTAAAAATATATTGGATGTAGCGAATAGTGTAATTACACATGAGAACAAACATGAAAAGTACTCCTCAATTGCAAATTTGAGATACTAACACCTTTAAATTTAGGGGTAAAATCCAAAAGGGTTCCTGCACTACCACCGTTTACCCAATTGCGGTCACAACTACCACGATTTTCAAAAATGGTGTGAAGAAAAAAAAATTAGAATGATTTTCTAAAATAAAATTTACCCTTACATTCCTAAACTAATATTATTCTAAGACTTAGATTTGTTTGTGAAAATTACGTCGTTTGGTTATCAAAATAAATAATATCGTTTCGTGCACATAAAATGACATATTTTCATACTCAATTACCCGTAATCCTCAACAAATTTAATAAGATCAATTATATTAAAGAAATCAAACAAACAGATTTTAACCATTATCCAAAATCAGTCCTTTTTTATCGCACTCTTGTTAGAATTCGTGATAATTCTGACTGCAATTTGATAAGAGATGATAATTCAGGACCCATTTCAAAAAATTTCTCTTAAATTTATAAGTGACGGTAGTACTGATTTTCTTTTCATATTTTTCCTTGAATCTGTGACAAGATTGCACTGTTGTATTAAGGTACAATTGATTGATATTCCATCTACCACTTACAGCCAATGTCAATTATTTCAATTTTATTGATGACGCATTTAGGGTATTTCTATCAATAAATATGTTATCTTCTTTGAGGTAAATAATATAGTATAAATTACAAGGGCTAATTATCCAACATGATTATCAGTATAATTAATGAGTGGGTGGCGATAAAAATCTTATTGGAATCCGTCAGTGAATCTATTTTATGCATTACTTTTAGCATAAAAGTCTTTTTGATGAGCAAGTAGACACATATTTTGGAATTTGAAGAAACTGAACTCTTATTATGAGATTGAGACATATCATCTGACAAAATTTATCGATAATTATGATTAAAAATAATTTGTGACAATATATATGAAAATTGAAATATTATAAATATCATTTGATGTAATTATAAATCGATTAATTTTTACGGCGCACCGAATTGCTGCAAGGGGAAACAGCGTAGTTTATATCTCCCTAATTATCAGGGTGGAGTTTGGACACGCCCTTGGAAAGAGAAAATGAAGTTATTATTCCCTCCGTCCTCTAATACATGTCGTTTAAGATTGTTTTGAATAGATTAATATGAAATGAATACTAACGGTTGAACAAATTTAATGAGTGAGTGATTGATGCTTTTTAAAAAAATTTCATGTAAAAAATAAATTTGATAGATTATTATTGATGATGAATAATTTTTTATTGATTATGATAATGAAGTGATTAATATTTGAAATTCTAAAATAGTTGTCGATAGAAATAAACATTGAAAATTATTAAGTGACAAGTAAAAGTGGATAAAAAAATTCAATTAAGTAAATGTAAACGAAAAAGACGGAGAGTAATTTCTGATGCCAGCGACCTGAACAAGACATACCAGTGTCACGCGTATACATAATATAAACCAAGCTTACAGTCTGAAGCTTATTGTGTCAAAACCAAAAATCTGGACAAAGAAAAAGACTGGTTTCCTAGTAGTTGTCGTGTAAATGAATCTCAATCTAGCAAATGATCCAATCATATGATACAAATCCGCAGAACAAACCCCCCGACAACGCCTTGTCTTTAATCCCATGATTCTTTCTGAGCGTCTCGTGTATCCGTTGGTGTGCACAGAGGCGGCAAAGAATTATGCTGCCGGAGGAGGACCCTAAATCAGGCCAGTGTAAGGATTGTATGCCTGAGCATGCATGCCCGGTCCATAAGTTGCAGGCTGGTGCGTGTTCGTGGCTGTGAAGGGGTTTCCAGCGGGCTGTTGAAATGGCTGCTGGTATGGTTGCTGCGGCATCATCATCATCTGCTGCTGGTACATGAATGCTTGTTGCTGGTTTGTCATTGCAGCCATTTGTACTGAATGCGGTGCCGCTATCGCACTGGAGGCAAAGAACGGGTCATAAGCCGGCTGTTGCTGCATCATCGTCGCCGTGCTGGCTTGTTGCTCCCATGGGTTGTAACTCACGTTCTGGTTGTTTCTTCTGTTTCCTTCTTCATATAGGCTGTCCAGTGTAAGCAGGTCTAACCCACCGGCCTTGCACATTCCAAAGCACGTCGCATACAAAAGTCAGTTTTCAAAGAAATAAAACTACCAACGTCAAGTTGGAAGTTCGTATTCTGAAAGGCCAAAGCTTTTAGGCTGGGGAAGTGAAGAAAATTCTATGTTTGATTTAGAGAGAGACCATTGCATAAAAAAAATTAGAAGTAAAAGTTAAGATAAATTGAAGAGAGTTTTAACTTTCATTTACCAAACAAAAACAAATGAAATTCATGAGGATTTCGTTTTCCTTTCCATCAAATTTTTCTCAAACCAAACACAGCCTTTGGTATGGTTCCTGAGTTGATTTTAGGAGAGAAAGGGAAGGGAAGGGAAGCAAAAATGATGTTCCTGAGTTTTTTTTAAGGAGGGGTTTGGAGGGGAAGGGAATGAAAGAAACCCCCCACTTTCTTTCCTCCCAAACTGGAGGGGGAGGGAGAGAAAGGGAGGGGGAGCAAAATAAAATGGGAAAAATGACGATTATACTTTTATTTACCTCTTAATTTATTTAAACATAAGGACAATTTAGTAATTATGTTATATTTTTCCTCCATCCCCTCCAAATCCTCCATAAACTCAACACTCGGAAACACTCATTCCACTCCTCTCCTTCCCTTCCCCTCCCCTCCAAACTCAGGAACAGAGCCTTAGGATTTGCTTCATACATATACATAGGTTAACAGCACTAAGAGAAAGTGTTTACCAATTTGCTGGCAGCGGTGGCAGTTTCATTAGAGCTTGGAGCAGTGACAAGAGCAAGTTCCCAGCCAGCAGTTCCATCTGATATTGGGTTATAATTGCTAGCTGGCTTATCACCTGCATGACATAAAAACAGAAGTTGACAATGATTTGGTAGTGTGTTTAAGTCCATTTCAGTCTCAGTGACTTTGATTGAGAGGATGCAAATCTATTTTCAGTTTGAAGTAGGAACCGTGGCTGTCCAATTGTGGCGCTGTAACTTACCCACTGATACAATTGCCAAAGCAAGTGCGTTCTTTTCATCCAATTCAGAGGCTTGTGGGGTCGGATCATTCAGCCCCTGCCAAGAAAGAAACAAGTGATTTCAGTCATTCCAGGCATATCGTCGAAATTGCTGCAACATGTACCTTTCAGTCATCAGTATATACAAGTGGTGTGAAGGTTTACCAACAAATCAGGCGGTTCGACAATTGGAACTTCTTTGACTTCAGGCTTAACAGGTTCAGGAGGAGGCGGTGGCGGCGGCGATTCAGGACGCACCTCTGGCTCATCGACAGACTTCTTATACTCGATAGCTAAAATTTCTTTGGGAGGAGCGGCTAAATTCTCTTCAACAATCTGTTGTATGCCATGCCATAAATATTAACGATCACTGAGAATAATAACAGCTCAGCAATGTTCATACCCGATCTTTTCGGAACGTCGACCCTCTTGGAGCTTCCTTGACGTACTCTTCCATGGCTTGCAGAAATGACGCTGGGGGCTTCATTATGAGTAAAAAATGCATCATTTAATGGAAATAGATTAACGGTATCTCCTTCGCAAAATATAACATCGAATCACAAAAAGAAGCTTCAAAAAAATATAAACACCTGTTCAATTTTTATATATCTTTCACCACGCCCAAGATCAAGACTTTTGCATATTTCGTAGAACTCGGTCAGCCACTCCGCCTGTTAAAACAAATCTTTGGCTGTTAGGGGTCGCACGGAGGAAGATGGAGCAGGCAGGTATTTCCGCTACTCTTTAAGTTAAATTCTACCTGCTGCCCGGCTCTCTTATATATCTCCAACGCTTTGACAGCGTCAGGACGTTGCATCTCAAAGAACTGTACAAATATCATTCTCAGTTACATAAATACTTTTTCTTCCCTATTTTGGAAAAATATCTTCATCGTCTAAACTGTGAGATATGGCATCACAACTTACCTTGTCAACTAAATTTGTGTTACCATCGCTGATAGCTTGGTAAATTTTAATGCTTTCGGAAGCAACCTGTTAAAAACGTAATTATTAGGTTGCAGTTAAAATCAAGTCTGATGCCGATGATTAGATGATATTTGTTGATCGGTCAAACACAAACTTACCATTGTAAGTGCCAACTGAATCACAAAGTTGTTCATTGCAGCTCCTTTCGGCTGCAAAGTTTCAGTGGTGATTCCAAGATGAATCAGACAGTGGTTGTAAAGTGAGTGTGCGAAATCAACTGGGACCCTAGCCTTACCTGGCAGCCGACAACACAATACAAAAGCTGCTGTAAAGCTGGCAACTGTTCGAGCAATTCGGCAGTGTCCAAATCCTTGGTTCTCTGCATCGCAAAATAAAATGTTGCTTCCATTCAGAATCGCAAAATATTGATTCAGTTAAGAATGATAAACACAACAAAGAGCATACAAATCTACTGATTGCAGTGATAAATGAACTGCATAAAACTACTAATCGGTGGAAGTGTGAGGTTATTACTGGGCGATCAGCTTCAACATCATACTTCAGTATGCGATAGCATTCCATCCTTTCCTCCAAAAACAGTGCATAAGCACGAACCCAGGCAGAATACTCCCACGCTGATAGAAAACCAAACACGAAAAAAAATTGAAAAACAAGCAAGCCAATAAAGCTCCTGCTTTCATGACTGAATAAGATTACTTCCAAAAACCGGGGAAATTTGCCCATTTTTTTATCACAAAACTGAAAATTACTCGTTTTGAATTAATGTTTGCACTTTCTGTAATCGAAAATGATGGCAGAAGACAAGCACAACTCTTAATGAGACCAGTTTACTTAAAAAGGAATCACCAGCTGAGTAGAAAGTTATTCACTTTCACAAACATACCATTGGGACTGGAATCGTCCTTGAAATGGGCCATGTTGAGCATGTGGCTACGGCTGGCACCATAATTAATTAGCTCTTCTTGAAATGAAGGATCCACTTCGCGCAAAGCACGATGAATCACAATCAGTGTTTTCAGAGCAACCTACACCGACAGGAAGTAAACCAAAATCAAATTTCATATTCAAATATGGAAAACATCGAAGTCAACATATAAATTGTATTCCCTTTCCCCTCAGTCTTTCACTGGTTTTACTACATTCAGGTAAATGGACTGGTAAAAACTAAAAACACAATCAAGGCGAAGACGCCCGCCCCCTCTTATCAATATCATCAAACCTAAAGATATTGGGAAAAAATCACGGAAATGTTTGCACTGTAGATTAGAAAAATAAATCGTAGTAGGCAAAAAAACAATGTTAAGTTCAGAGAAAACGGAGCAAGTCCGGTATGTAAATAATTTTAAGTTCCAAATGCAACACTTACGGCCCAGTTATGTGTCTTGGTCAACCTCCTGGCTAGACCATGAATGCAATATGCCACATCAGCCCGAGGCCTTGAAGCTGAAATGAAAGCAAATATGGCTGCAATAAGAGCAAACAAGAAAATAGACATGTCAGAGATACTTTCTTATCATAAGGAACCAGCAAAATGTAAAAGCTTCATACAATTACAAAGACTCAAAAACAAAATTTCTACTGTTCATAAAACCAACACTCATACATGATACATAGAAACTGACCTCTTATATGCCTTTCCTTAGCTGGCCGCTCAACGTGATTTGTGGCTTTAACAATAGCAACGTCCAGCTCCTGAATAGCTCAATCACCGGATCATCAACAACCAGATGATAAACACAAGTCTCTCAACAAAAATCAAATCAGAGCTGTTAAAAAAAGCAAGATAACAGCCACCTTGTAATCACTATTGATTGTGGCTAAGCTAACAGTGGTCTTGTCCTTGATCGCCCCAAGCGCCTTTCTCAAACTCTTCTGCGTCCCCCCTCCTGACATTCTCTTCCCCAATCAAACAAGCGCTCCTAAAAGACAACCACACGAATCCAATCATGCCCGTGTCCTCATAACCCAACTTTAGTTGTTTCCAGGAACAGAAGGAACTGTCAGAACACGGCAGCACAATACAAGCCAGATTCAAACACAATCACACAACTTTCCATAAAGTCAATTATCCATCACGAGATTCGGCATCCCACCACAACACTTCCAGTCAATACAACAAACAACACATCAAACCAAAACACATACTAAAAGGCACAGCCCAAATCAGCATCTAAATCCATCACCAATCAAAGATCTGGAACAGACCCAGTTCATGAAACCTCATGACGACACTGAAACATCAAACTGCAGCTCAATCAAATCAGTCTCCAAACAGACTAACCTTGAGAAAAGATGCGAAAATGATCCAACCAGCTACAAGCAGCCACCTTTCTTACTCTTCTTCTTTGTTCTTCCTCTTCCAAGCTCGGACCCAGAAACAAAAAATACAAATCGGATCCACAACACCGACTCTGCTCTCAAGACTTTTCTTCTTTCTTCTTCTTGTTCGGCCGTCAGCGTCGCACCAAGATCAAAACTTTCTAATTTATCCGCAACAGCACGCAATCATTTTTACTTCTACTGCCTCTGCCTGCTTGTCTGGTTACTTTTTTAAATCTTTTTTGGACGCAGAAATTGCGATTTTTGAATTGGAATTATTCTCTTGTCATTCTGTTTTCTCTCTCTTCCTCCGCCATTTTTTCCATCTCTGCAAATGCGTCAGATTACAATGATGTCTAAATTGAGGACGATGAACGATAGCCGTTGGATTTGAAGATCGACGGCTAATAAGATCATAGGTGGTGAGGGTTCATGGAAGATACAGTGGGATACATGCAGAGAATCGCTCCTCATTGTATGCGCATTGAAATGTTGACAGATGAGTTTTTGTTGGAAGTGGATGGACGAAAGTGATCTTATGGAATTTTATTTTAATAAGTTTTACTTTTAAAAATTGGATTGCTGAGTCGAGCTGGGCCTTGCTGGATGGCCCCACTTTTTAGCCGACATATTGCTGTTGAATTATGCTCTTTTTATTTATTTTTTAGTTGTTATTATTACTCTCTATTTTATTTTGTTTTATTTTTTAAAGCACACGCTCTTAATCATTTATGAAATTTGAATTAAAAGATGACATAATTGTTATCTAGTCACTCGGTCACCATCAATGGTATCCACTTTTTATTTTTTTAATTAAAATTTTATTTGTCCACTTTTATTTGATATTTCATAATTTTCAATGTGTATATATATCAATAACTATCTTTAAATATCAAATATTAATCACTTTATTATTATAATCAATAAAAAATTACTCATCACCAGTAAAAATCTACCAATTTATCATGTCTACTTATTCTTTAAATTCAGAAACAATGTCGAAGTGACAATCGAAAAGTAGATAAATAAATGTTAGTGATTTTTTTCAAACTTGCCTTTTTCGCTTCATTCTCTATCATTTTTGAAACCTCACTTGGTTTGTTTTCCATTCTGACCTTTTCGCAGTTCCGAACTACGAAAATCCCTGTTATTTTCATTGTTCGCAACCGCGAAAAGCTCCATATGATTTTCGCACTTCGTAACTGCAAAAATCATAGAGATTTCGTAGGTCACAACTGCGAAAAATCATATGTCCGCGAGAATTAAGTGGACAATCACGTGAAATATTCTTAGGGTTTCAATTTTCGCAGTTCGGAACTACAAAAAGGTCAGAATGGAAAACTAACAAATCGAGGGTTCAGAAAATATAGAGAATGAAGCGAAAAAACCAAATTTGAAAAAAAAATCAATGTTAGTTACAATTAGTAAATTTAATGAAATAATTACAGCACATCACTATTTGGTTGTAATAAATATGAAATAGATGATATATGAGTGATTCATATGCGACCACGCGGCGAGATAATAAGATGAATCAGATGAGGAATTGATTTCAACTTCAAGTCACAACTCAGACCTAACACTTCCTAATTCATACCGGTTTGGTTTGGGATGAATGCACCAACCAACCCATCATAAAACCCTAGTTCGAATGTAAGCAGAAAAGTGATTTAGTGTTTGGCATCACACTTTGGTGTCTCATGGCCACCACCCAAAATGAGGACTGGGATCCACCTCTGTCACTCCCCACGAATCCTCACCTTTCATGGCTATCGTCTTATTCTCCATATGATCTCATGCCCATTATTCCATGCTTATATTTACGTATTTGGTTCTAATTATGTACTTTTGAAAAGTTTTAGGCTGTGTGTTTGGTTTAGGGAAAATTTAGTAGAAAGGAAAATGTGGAGGAAGATCGGTAAAATTCAATGTTTGGTTTAAATGAAAAATATGAGGGAAAGAAAATTATGTGAAAAATTAGAAGAAAAGTTAAGGTAAATTAAAAGGAGTTTTAAAACTTTTCACATAATTTGACATTCTAAACCAAACAAAAGAAAATAAGATGAAATTCATGATGAATTTCATTTTCCATCAAATTTTCCTTTTTCTACAATTTTCCCTAAACCAAACACAGCCTTAAGGTTTTGCTTATGAGTTTAAAGTAATGGAAAAGGAAGTATTTGGAAGAAGAAGAAAAAAAGGATTTGGATGAAAAAAATAGGTATTTATAACTCTGAGTTTAGAGGGGATTTGGGAGTAAACGAGTAAAAAATATCAAAAATTACTTAAAAATCAACATGAAGAAAAAATAAAACATGAAGGGTAAAATGATCTTTACATCTCAAATCCCTCATTTTCTTCCTAAATCCACTCAAATCGGGCAGAAATAAAATGAAGGTTTCAACCCCTCCAAATACCTTCAAGTTCTTCCAAATCTTCCATTAAAAAAAACCCAGAAACAATCTTTTATACATCTCTCATTCTATTTCTTTCCAAAATTGAACTCTAGGAACAATACCTTATGATGTTGCTATAGTCGAGGTTATGCATGGTGAATACAAAGACATGTACCATACCTTGGTATATGATCACATGGATTAAAGATATATTGGCTAGGATTTAAGGGCTCAATGCGGGCAGCTAGACACTCCACACGAATGTGGTGTGTAATTAGAGATGAAAAATATTTTTTTTGATTTTTTTAGATGATGATGATAAAGTAATAAATATTTTTCAACAAACTTGTCACGATACATAAACATAGTTGAGAAGATATGTATGTATTTTTCAACTTAGATGTGTCTAAAGAGAGTTGTAAATGCTATTGATGAAAGCATCGACATCTACATATTATTGTATATGTAGCTGTGTAGACGCAAAGTTGACTCAGAAAGTTGGCCCTAATTACACCCCCCATGTTGTTGTGCCACACACTAAGAGCATCCCCAATAATGTGCCAATGCCCCTAAATATAGTTATCAAATATGGATCCCAAATCGAAAGGGTCAGAGTTCCATTACTAAACTGAATCAGCCTGATTGATTTGATAACCTAAATTAAATATGAATATATAAGGTAATTAATAACAAATTAAAAAATTTAAGTGGCCTAATGATACACTAATTATTTGAGGGGAAGAGGGTGTTGGTTTGGTTTTTGGAGCTGTTATTTTCGTTTTAAAATTTATTATTTGACCATCTTAAATAATACACAATCTGTCTTCACTATTTACACCCGCCTCATATAATTCATGAATCAGCTTCATCTCTCATTATTTTCACTTTCAATCACTGTAGATGTAAAGAGTAATACATGATTATTAACATCCAATCCCGATAAAATGGGACGGAAAAAATTTGTAAGCCTCCATCGAAGGCCCAAATGTCCAAAACATGCAATTACCATATAATGTCTCATCAACTTCAATCTCCTGTCAGTAAATCACTATATCCAGATTGGTCTTTTTATAACACATCAATGCCTATTTGTGAATAATTACAATTCTCCATAACATATGTCTTCTTATAAGCTTGTGCATTGTATGACAAAGAGCCCATGCTTAAGTGAAATGCCTGCAACCAGCCCATTTATGAGCTTTTTAAGACAAGATCAATAACATATAATAAGAAAAATTTTATATAAAACAAATTAAAGATTCGGTCAGGTGTCTCGACCAACGAATAGCTTTCATATAAAACAAGCAAAATTTTATATAAAACTAAAAATAGGACTCAGAAAAAGTGTTTTCAGATTTAAGATAAGCACAAATTGTAAATCTTTAGCTAACTTCCAAAATTTCATGGTATTCCCCCAAAAATAAAAGAACAACTACAAAAATTAAAACACATCAAGAGAAAGAAAATACGAAGTTGCAATGAGCAGCAATAGGTTATACCTATATGAAGCATCAAACTTTTCCTTCAAAGCATTCTTTTAAGCTTCAACAATAAGAATTATTTATTGGCATAATAACTCAGCTTCATTCACAACAAAAATAAATTGATGTCAGTTTTCAAAACCTTGACAAAAATAAATTGTAATATGATGAAACTTTTGGTAGATGCAACAAGGACCACAAATTTTACTAAACTTAAGTGTATACAGAAACCTGGCCAACATATTTTTTTCATAATTCATGCAAAAGTCCAGTATCCAACTAGCAGTTGTTTCCTAATTACATTTCAACAACACCAGAAAATCTCAGTTCATATGCATTTGCTCTAAATTAAGTGGAAGGTTGACCAAATCTGGAAAAAAATCAAAATTCATATATGAATTAAATAAATAAAATCACATAAAGCACAAACTTCTTAAACATATATACTAACATAAACTACAAAATCGTAGAACATAACATATGAATAATATTTAAATTAACTAACTATATATCGTCATCAAGTTTCTCAATTTCATTAAGATACTAATCAACAGCTTTGATGAGATAGAGATGTGTGACTCTGAATCCCCAGTTTTGAGTGTAAATTAATGCTTGAACAATTTTAGGAGTTAACGAGCTTTTAAATGAATCAAGAATGCGACCACTCGCAGTGCTAAATGCAGATTCAGAAGCTACTGCTAAAATAGGGACAACTAATATGTCTAGAGCCATTTTAGAAAGAATAGAAAATCGTGGGCTATGCATTCTCCACCAACCAAAACTCCAATTTCACTATTCAAGCTCTCTGTTGTCTCTCATAAAAAAGTATCTAATTCATTATGTGTATTGATTTAGGCATTATATATAAAGAAATAAATTTAGACCACCCCTCCCTCTTCGACAACAAAACAAAATAGAAGTTCATCAAGAACAATCATATATGCCTTTCTAACAATATCATGATCACAATTTCAAATTTCCAACATCTCTAAATAATGTCCCCATCATCTCCTTGTTCACTTTGACCTAGTCGATTTTTTTTTACATTTGTTTGCATGATAAATCAGGACACTAGTATCATTACTTTAAGGTTGGCATTCAGTTCGGTTTTACAAAAACTGCACTGAGCCTTTTTAATAAATGAAATAGTAGCAGGGAGAGGACACTAAACCTTTTTAAGATAGTTCCAATTCTTTTTATCCTGGTTTCATTTTTCTTTTGTCTTTTGATGTTTTAGCTACAACTTCAGGTTCACCGTCCTTAGTCTCAATATTCACAGTTCGTGATGTAAAATTTACATTGAGCACTTGAGACTCAACAGTGAGAAGTGGTCTTGAATTATTTTCAGCATCTTTTCTCGCCATTGAATATGTCATTTTTTTCAACCTTCAAAAAAAGGTATACAGAAAAAAAATCCAAATTGTGAGTTTATTTCAACATTGAAATATATAATAGATAAGAGAGACAGAAAATAAATAAAATTTATCAAAGAAAAAACAAGCAGATTGAAAACAAAAGTTCAGATAGGTGGATGTTGCGCATGTAGTGCAAAAAAATGTTAAATTCAATTTAAAAAATATTAAGAAATAAAGTGGACAGCAGCATGATTTGAAATATTGAATACACAAAAAAAAACTTACCTGTATAAAATAATAGCTTTATATTCGAACACAGATCTTTGAACTCATTTTGTAGTATGGATAATATGACTGTTATAGTATGAAATTGAGTAGTCTGTAAGAGTAGAGAAGAAGAGAATTTTAGGTGGGGCTTGTTTGCTGTGGAGTCGAATTGAGATAAAGAAATATATGGGAATATGAGTGAGGCGATCATTTGAAATTATAATTGAATTGGAAGTCGAAATGTGTTAGAACTTGGAATTCGAAATGTCGTCAGACCATTGGAACAAAAAAAAAAGAGTTGCGTCGGAAATGGAAGATGAAAGAAGGAACCATTGAGTGTTGCGTCTCGTACTTATCGATGCAGCTTTTTTGAATGATGACTGGAGTTATCGGTGCGGCATTTTGTATTCTGTGTTGTGTCTTGTGTGTTCGTTGTGTGTGTCATTGTGTTGTGTGTTAGGTTTCAGATGGGCTAGGAAGATATCAGTCCAATTTAATTAGGTTTTGTTACTTTTATAATTCAAAATGGGCTACTATATATAAAATGTAGATTTACCGAAAATATTAATTAATATTTTCGGTTAAATCGTGGTTTATCCAATTTTAATGAATGACTGACTACATCAAGCTCTCCTTCAGCATGTTTGAGAGATTATACCAGCAACTTTTTATATTGTGTATGCTTGTTTGCTTCTTTCGATTATCGCTGGTTGTCTCATAACAGCATTGTTTTTCATTTTATTCAAAAGGTGACTACACAAATCCTTGTAAAGACCACTGATGATTAGTTGATTACTGTGACTGCTCATGCCTAATTATCATGTTGACTGCTCATGATTAGTTCTGCAACTCTCAAACTCTACCTAGCTTCGGCTCGGAGCAACTTCATTGAAATTTTGTAAAGAGTTCCGTGTGTCAGAGTAAATGAAGCAGTTTGTGTATTGATGTGGGAGATGATTTGTGATCTTCTGATACGTATTAACATCCTTTCAAACGTGATAAAAGATATTTTCCATCACGTTTGAAGGAATAAAATGATCAAAAATCGAGTGTTAATCTCTTATCAAATTTGAAAGAATGAAATGATCAAAAATCAAGTGTTAATCTTGATCACGTTTGGAAGCATAAAATCAGAGTCATCAAACTGCTTGCAATGCATATGCCCACTGACAGCCTTCAACTAATATTATTTACACTCAAATAAGATTTCATGACGCTCGAAGAATTCATGGGCAAAAATACAAAATTGTAACGACAAGTTATAAGAAGAATCTCTTGCTTCGCTAATAAAGATTTGTAGCTGCTCATGATGTAGCTAATGTCATACGTGTATAAAGCATCAAAAATTCTTAATTGAACATTTTTTAGATGGATTATCTAATCATGTGTTATATATCCAACCAGAATTTGGCACGTTTGCATTTGATTTTTTTTTTAAAAAAAATTTACACCTCTCCAACTAGAAATTTATCAGGTAAGTCTTTGTTATGTGTTCTTTTGTTTTGTTGTAATGCAACCACCTAACACTACGTAATTTTGAATTTTATTAATCATTTTTAACTGACAAAATCATTATGTTTTAGATAAAACTTCTCCTATTTTTAAGTGTGGCATCACTACATCTACACTAGATATTATCATTTTATTTTGTTTTTAAAAAAAATCCCGACAAATTTACGATGTAAATTGTTGCATTTAGGACAAAAATGAAAGGAAAATTAATGAGATGTTGGTGAGTAGGAAGCACGCGGTCATCCCTCTAGAAACTTCTTCACTCTCCTCTCCTCTGACTTGACTGACTGACCGAGTCAGGTTCCAAGCAATCACCTCTCTTACTCAACTACACGGGTCATCTCCAAAATCCTCATCAAAACTCAACAGCAGTCAATACCCAAGTCGACTCTTACCACCAACCCAACCCAAATAATAGTAATGAAAAAGTTGCAAACTTTGGCACGAAACAGGCGGTGAAAATTGTCTACCGCACATGTTAATGAATTCACACGTCAGATAAAGACAAACTGAGTGACGAGATGCCGACGCGTAGAGTGAGGCTTGCTCGCTCTCCCACGTCAAAAAAGTTTTAAGTCCTTACAAGCTGTTTTTGTTGTGTTGTGTTTTTCTTGCTTTTTGTTTTTTGATGAGATTAATTGATGATTATCAAGAAAGAAATGGATTCTTTTTTCTAAACGTTAAGGCGGCCGAGTTGATCAATCCACGGAGGGCGATGCGGATCGGATTCCTGCTGTTCAACCACTTGTCGTCTGATTGATTGATGTCTGTGAGCTGTTGGTTCTCTGTGTTTGGAGCTTGTGTTTGCTTCCAGCGATCCGACAGTCGCAGGTTCAGACTGGCTGAGATTTTGTGATTTTGATTGTTGCAGATTGGAGGAAATAGCTTCTGGGTTTTGGTTAGTTCAGGGTTCTGTTTGATGTATGAATTGATTAGGTTTTAAAGGTTTGTCTGAGGTTGTCTGGATCTAGGGCTTTTTAGATAGGTAAGTTTTTAAGCTGTGAATTCAGTTATCTTGGTAGCGGAAGTTGGCTACTGACCTTGTGCTGAGATTTAAGGATTGGGAATAGCTGACAGTCATAGTTTGATAGCCTACTGTGCGCTTGCTGCCCTTGGTTGATTGAATTCAGCAAAAGAAGTGCTGTTCCTTTGCGTAACGCTGCTCCGTGGGATTTGATTGATCAGAGTTTAGCCACCTTGTTGGTCGTTTGGTCGTCGAATCATAGAGTTACTTAGAGCATTAATTTGAGTATTGGTGTTTTGCAAATGCCCAACTGCATCTGGGGTCTAGCCGCTGCTAGATCAGTGATTTGGGGAAGCATTATGATAGTGTAGGGAGTTTGGAGACACGGAAACTGACATCCAGGTATTGCAATGAGCTGTAATCACATGTACCACGTTGCAAGTGCCGGGAGAATGTTCCTCCTAGTTATTTTAGGGGCGCTAGTTCCAAGCATCTTGGCTTCCGGAGAGTTGATGGAATCAAAGGTTTGCGGTGCAGACTATTTTGTGTATTCAAGATTCAATGGATTTGAATTGTTTGAAGTCAATGGGCTTCGTGTACCGAAAGATTCATTTTGCGAGACAAGGACACGAAGTTGTGGATCAGGGTTCCCTTCAGGTACTCGGAAATGCTTATCTTTGTTCACTGCATCTTAATTCTGTGATTTTCACCTGGAAGAATTTGATCAAAATCTTTCCACCACTCGTTGCAGTTAATGTCCCTTGTGAGAACAGAAGAGCACTTATACAAAGTGACGCCGAGCATAGACTGGGGGAATCAAATGGGAAAGAAGGCCGCCGTGAGCCACTCACAACCTCCTATAAAGCGGTAGTTATTGCAGCCTCTGGAGCTACAGTTCTGTTTGGATGTTTCCTTTGTGCTTGCCTCCACGCTAGGCGAAGACAAGCTTCGCGTGCTGTTCTCTCTAAAACTCTTGGTTCAAGTAAGTCTCGACTCTTGTTTCTAAATGGAATTGTCTTCTCAAAGGTTGATCATTTAAGCATTTTATTCTGTTGAAACGATGTGTTGCGGTCTATTTAGTGGTTTAATGAAAGGATTAAATGTGTTTATTTTTCAGTGGACTCGACCTCGTCCCTTGAAATGAGTTCAGATAAGATTCCTGAGAAGATCACAGCCAGCCCTTACCGCGTGCCTCCCAGTCCTTCAAGATTCTCAATGTCCCCAAAGATCAAACGCCTTGGTTCTGTGCATCTAGATTTATCGCAAGTGGCAAAAGCGACCAACAACTTTTCTCGCTCATTAGCAATAGGCGAAGGAGGGTTTGGAACTGTCTATAGAGCACAACTACCAGATGGCCAGTTTGTTGCCGTAAAACGCGCAAAGAGAGTAAGGCTCAGTCTACTAAATGCCTCATTTCGACTCTTCTCTTCTGATTCCAGTAATTCAATTTAATCCTGCAGGAGCATTTCGAATCCTTAAGTGCTGAATTCAGAAGTGAAGTTGAAATTCTTGCCAAAATCGATCATCGAAATCTGGTTAAGCTACTTGGCTATATCGAGAGGGAAAATGAACGAATCATTATTACAGAATACGTTCCCAATGGTTCCTTGAGGGAACATCTGGATGGTAAGCGTCTTACAAAGGAACTTCTCTTATTTGAGAAATCCATATCGACCACTACAGTTATTCAGGAGTTGCTGTTTATTTATATTCCTCTCAGGTCAGCGCGACAAAATATTGGATTTCAACCAGAGACTTGAGATTTCCATTGATATCGCTCATGCATTAACTTATCTTCACCTCTTTGCTGGTAAGTTACTCAGATTCAGTAATTTTCATGCTTCTGTAAGCTTCCATTTTGTTGCTTAATATGCTGGAGCGTTTTCAATTTTCACGTGGAGTCATTGGATGCGTGTTTCATTTGGTGCGACAGAGAAACAAATTATACATCGGGATGTGAAGTCCTCCAACATTCTCTTAACCGAACGATACAGAGCCAAAGTCACCGATTTTGGATTTGCAAGGCTTGGTCCAGTTGATGCGGAAAAAACGCATATTTCGACCAAAGTGAAAGGCACTATGGGTTATCTCGACCCAGAGTATATGAGAACGTTCCAACTCACTGCCAAGAGCGATGTCTACTCATTCGGTGTCCTGTTGATCGAGATCTTAACTGGTCGTCGTCCTGTGGAGCTCCAAAGACCTCCAGACGAGCGAGTGACGCTCATATGGGTAAAGCCAATGTTCCGTCTTATATAATTGTTGAAAATTGCAAATCCTGAATATAACTTGAAACCGTTAATTTTTTTTTCTGTAGGCTTTCAAGAACTACAATGAAGGGTCAGTGACGAGGCTGGTGGATCCTCAGATGCAGGAAACTATTGATGCAAGGGTGCTTTACAAGATGTTCGGGTTGGCCATCCAATGTGCCGCGCCCGTCAGAGCTGATAGACCGGACATGAAATCAGTCTCGGAGCAATTATGGGCTATAAGAATGGACTACCTCAAGACTGTGAAAGAAGCAAATTGAGCCTTCATGTAGGCCATCTCCTTGGCCAACTTTGATTTTCCTCAATCCTCATTTGCACTGTAGCAGAGCTGATCTTACTCTCTTCCACTCTTCCTGTCTTATTGTTACATACCTTTGTTATTGTTTCAATGTCTTCTTGTTGAAGGGCTTTGACTTCTATGAAGATAACTTGTCACAAACTGCAGCTCTGAATTTCATATTTCTAAGGCTGTGTTCTTTGTTGCAGGGCATATGGTGAATTTAATTGAGTGACTAAGGCTGGATTTGATTGAGTTAATTTGAATTAAATTGAACATTTTTAGTAAAACTATTAAAATCAGATGTTAAACATATTGAAATGAACTTCAAGTTTTTATAACTGAAATTAATCTGATAAATTAAAATTTCAAATCCATTGCAATTGAAAGAACACGCCCTTAATTGATAATACATACAGTATGATCAAGTTTTGAATGTCATTTGTTCAGCTTCCATAGCACGCACATGAAAGTGGAGTTCTGTTTCCGAAACTATCCTATCTTTCAGTTTGCTATTATATTTTTTTTTCATTTTATTCTATTTTTGGGGAAAATCCATGTTAATAAGATGGTTATCTACATACGAAATTTTGTTGTTTCTTCTGATACAGAAATATAATTAAGGGGTCAATAAAAGTAATTCAAACCATAAATTATGGGCATGGATTTAGATTAATTTTTACTTTGTCCTCAAATTGTGTCTAAGTTACACTAAATTTAGGACTGTAAATGTGAAAATTATAATTTTAAAAGTTAAATTTTTATTCACCATTGATCACTTACATCAAACGGTCTATATTTCTCCATCAACAAATACAAATCTCCATAAACACCGTCCTTATAATATATCTCCTTCTCAATTTTTCTATAAACACAACTTCATTCTTATTCTTTACTACCCTTTCAACTTCTTACACAAACATTCCCTTTGACTTTCATTCTCGTCTCTCTCTTACACAAACACAATTATATTAATCTCTGTTTTTAAGATAGATCACACCCCATTAAAAATAATCCTAAAAACACAACTCACTACTCCGTCAACCTTTCCACATATCAAAATTTAAAAAGAATAATAAATTAAAATTATATTATAGACATAATTAAATTTCAAAATAGTAATATTATAAATTTATATTTTTAATAGTGAATATTAAATTTTTTAAATTTAAAATTTGAATTTGGACGTAAATTATTTTGGTATAATTTTGACCGAAAAATGATAAGAAATAACATTTAAAGTAAATAAAAAAAGTTGACCAGAAAAATTAATCCGTTGCAATTAAACCGAAAATCGGTCGAAAAAAACTTAGGAGTGACAACAAAGTGGTTTAATATATTTTCAGAGATCTCGTTCCGATCATCTTGATGTGGATGAAAAATGTGATCAGAAACTAATCAGAATTCGTTTTGACGACAATTTTTGGACCAAATATGTGGGCAAAAAAAGTGTGTATGTTGCTATTGTTTTCCATTTGACGAGGTCTTTGGCTCTCTTACCGAACTCCATTGCTTTCTCATCATATTGTTTGACTGTGATGTCTAAGTTACATGTCTTCTTTTTCACTGGTGGACTCTTACCGACACTTAGACTCCCAAGATCAAGGTGTGAGCGTTCTCGTTGGCTTGATCGATCTTTTGATTCACATTTCATCTTTTGGATAAGAGGTACATCCTTATACTTCCTGAGTTCATTGTGTTGGGAATCGTGCACATAAATGTAGGATCAGATTTACCAAATCACAAGGTATAAATCCGGATCTGAAATACTCATTAGTTAATTTGTGTTGTTTCAATTCAAATCACAGGCCTAATTTTGGATCCGAATTGAAACGTCGTGGATTACCTCTTTGACGAGCGCACTAAATTCCGCGCCGATACTGATATCCACACAATAATGGTAGATATTGCACCCTCCTGAGTATTAGGTCATCCTGGAGAACTCTCGTTCATCCTATCTTCAATCTTATCAAAGAAATCGTATGCAGAAACTTCACATTTCTATTTATAGCTAAAATCGAGATATTGAGATTTGGCTCGCGGGCTAAGCTCAACAGTTAAGATATTGGGCTTACGTCCGCGGATCAAGCTCAATGAGTATTACCCGTGAGTTTAATCTCTATGGTTTATCCGATTTAAGCGCAAATTGAACCGGATCATATGTGTATAAGCGGCTCATATTAAGATATTATGATACCTAATTAAGAATAATCAGTTTCAAAAAATAACTAAAACCTTTATTAATTTAAATCAATTAACTGATTTAATGGACAAATACTAATACATTATGAATCTCCATTGATTCCTCCAATCTTGATTGAGCTTGTTGTCACATTTCATTAAACAAAACGCATATCAGCACTCACACTCAGAGGTAAGGAAAGTACATCAACTATAATAGTCCCGCAAAAGTGGGTTGATGCAAAGAGCATAACTATGTCATTCCAACTAACACAATTTGGATCAGACTAATAATTCTCACGATACCATGACTAGCTTGTATCAACATAGCACCACCCATTTTGCGGTTATGCAAATATTTAGGCTGTGTTTGGTTTAGGAAAAATTGTAGGAAAAGGAAAATTTGATGGAAAGTGAAATTCATTATGAATTCCATCTCATTTTTCTTTATTTGGTTTAGAATGGAAAATTTGATGAAAAGTTTCAAAACTCCTTTTAATTTACATTAACTTTCCTTCTAACTTTCCACATAATTTTCTTTCCCTCATATTTTCCATCTAAACCAAATATTAAATTTTACCAATTTTCCTCCACTAAATTTTCCCTAAACCAAACACAGCCTTAGAGTAACCACATTTACAACTAATGTTCGCACCCTCATACGGGTTTAAGTTTGTGATATATATTAATTATATAACATACTCGTTATTTTTTTGTCAGGAGTCGCTCACGACTTCATCTTGACAGTGATATTCATATTCGCTACTAATTAATTCACACACTTCCAATGTATCT
Source organism: Kalanchoe fedtschenkoi (assembly GCA_002312845.1). Taxonomy (NCBI): domain Eukaryota; kingdom Viridiplantae; phylum Streptophyta; class Magnoliopsida; order Saxifragales; family Crassulaceae; genus Kalanchoe; species Kalanchoe fedtschenkoi. Next base: position 5,592,237 of record NQLW01000048.1, read on the forward strand.
AAGCACAAAACGGTAATACTCTGATTCACTCTTGCTCTCTAAATAAACAAACATCAAATTTCTCTTTTGTTTTGTTTTGCTTCAAATTGTCAAATAGTGAGTTATCAAATGTTCACAAATACAGGTAATCAAATCTTCTTGCAGTTCAATCATGTTATTTTTACAAAAATCTGATATATTAATATCAATATATAATCTCCCTTAATAAAGAGAATGGTTCACATATCTAATTTCATTGTGATTTTCTTCAATGTGTTTACTTAAACGATAGGTAGTGAGTAATGATTTTACTTAAAACGATAATGAGTAATGACTGATCCAAGACAGCTCGGCTCGGAGTATTTAATGTCTTCTGTAAGATTTTACTCATTTTAGTAGCCAATAAATTACAGCTTAAACGACACGTGGCATCAGACAGTGAACCCAAATACCACGTCAGAAAATAATAAGCAAAACTTATTTGGAAAATAAAAAACTCAATGTCGGCAGCGACCACGTCGCAACGATTTCAAGCTTCGGGCAAATCGTACCAAGACTACGCCTAAAACACGATGTCCGGCCCCTCAATCTCACCCCTCAACCCTGAATCCAAAAAGTCTCCGAAAAAGCAAAACAATCTCCAACAGTAAAGTCTACTCAACGGACGCACAGTCCATCCAACAGCCACCAACTGACGTATCGGATCCTATCCGCACCCAGCTCCAGAATCGCCTTCCAGATCACCAGATGCTCCAACGCACACCAGCCCACTTGAAGAAAACCCTGAACTCGGTTGCAAGGTTGAAGCTTTAGAGAGTTTGAGGACCTGGGGTTTGGAAAAGGATGGCTTTTGTGTTTGGGCTCGTGTTGGGGATTATCGTGGGATTGGCGCTGATTGTGGTGTTTGTGAAGTCGGAGAACGCACGATCGAAGGCGAGGGCGGACCTGGCTGCGACGGTGGCGGCGTTCGCGAGGATGACGGTGGAGGATTCTAGAAAGATCCTGCCGAATGATCTGTATCCGTCTTGGGTCGTGTTCTCTCAGCGGCAGAAGGTTTGTCTTAGATTTCAAAGTTCAGTTCTGGAAACCCTTTTTTGTAAGTGTTGATGAAATGGTTTTTGTTGTTGTTGATCTTCAGTTGAATTGGCTTAATTCTCATCTGACCAAGATCTGGCCGTATGTGGATGAGGTGAGGTTTTAGCCTGTGGAGTGTTATCAGTTATCTTATTTTAGTAGGGCACTGAAGTGTTTGATTTTGATATTTTTTTGTTAATGATTGGTTGTTTTAGGCGGCTTCAGAGCTTATAAGAGCTTCAGTCGAACCAGTGTTGGAGCAATATAGGCCTATTATACTAGCATCTCTTAAGTTCTCCAAGTTGACACTCGGTACAGTTGCCCCTCAATTTACAGGTGAGATTGTTTGCTACCTCTCAGCCAATATAAGGTTCAATGAATTCGTAGATATGAATTAAAGATGCTTGGGATTAAGCCATGTGAAGTGTATTCCATGTTGATTCCCCTCAATGGTTATTGTCTTGGTCACACTACTTTCTTAAATGAGTCATTTTGGAGTGGAACTTAGTCCATTTTTGTTTCCCAATGACTGGCCAACCAGTATTTTTCAAGTTAGTATCAGTATCTGTGCTGTCTAGATTTAGTGCCCATTGCATTTCTAAAGACTATACCTTTCTTTGATAGGATGACTTTGGTCCTCGTATGATACTAGGCTTAAGTTGCGTTTGGTTACTCTTGGCATACCACTCTGAATGCGGCACATGACATTCTGATAATAATTGTGTAGGAGTTTCTATCATTGAAGATGCTGGAGATGGTATTACCTTGGAGCTAGAAATGAATTGGGATGGAAACCCAAATATAGTACTCGATATTAAGACCAGACTCGGAATGGCATTACCCGTGCAGGTAAAGACAAATGCATGTCATCGCACTGTGATCCGTAGTAAAAAAAAATTATTGGCAGAGAATATTCATATCTCCACTATTTTTAGTAATTGTTTTAGACAAATCAGGTTCAAATGTCATAAACCCATGATTATCTACTTCCTTGGTACTCAAGTTGACAACAGTCTAGAACCATGTCTAAGCTATGACACCTTGTTAAGAATTACTTGTGTTTTTGTGAAGCAGCTAGCACATTCATCTTCTTCCTTATTCTTTTCAATTGTAAAGATGCTCTGAAGTTAATTATATGTCGTAGTTCTTCTTTTTAATTTCCTTCTGAAACGTCATATATTGAAGTATAGGAATGTTGGAAAGCTGAAGAGAAGTCCTTATGCAAACACTTATCTATCATCATTTAAGTTATAAGCCTTTGTCCCCATTTTTGGTTTCTATAAGCAAACATATGACACATGATTTTATTTTATTTTTTTAATGTCGTTTCGCAGGTTAAAGATATTGGATTCACAGGCGTATTCAGATTGATTTTTAAACCCCTTGTGGATGAGTTTCCGTGCTTCGGTGCAGTTAGTTATTCTTTGAGACAGAAGGTACTGTCTCTTGCTTTTCTCGGTTTTATTATGCAGACACAAGCTTAAGAGCAATTTCCTCTTGCAGAAAAAGTTGGATTTCAAGCTAAAAGTTATTGGTGGAGATATATCAAATATTCCTGGCCTTTCAGATGCTATTGAGGTTTGTTGATATTTCTTCTACATTACTTGATGTACTATTTTAATGACCGTAAAGCTTCGAATATGTTTTTGTTACCTAATTTGCATGTTAGTATAAGATATATAAACTCTTAACAATTGTACTCTATAAGTATGTATGGTTTTTTTGTTCTTATTCTTCAATAAATTTTTGTTATATTCATTATTGCAACAGTTGTCTTAATGAAACTATTATATCTACTATACCGTGCTGGGTGGACACAAAATCTTATTCTATTCTCTGCCAACCAATTTATAGGGAATTGATGTTCAAGTGTTCTGTACTTGTGTAGGAAACCATCAAAGATGCAGTTGAGGATTCTATAACATGGCCTGTTCGCAAAATCATTCCTATATTGCCTGGTGATTACAGGTACTTAATCATGTTTTTTATTAAGCTAATTAACCTATATATTGGGTCCAATAGTTGATAAATGACTAGTAAGGAGCAGAAACCGTTGCCCTTGTGAATCCAAGTGTGTGAACTCATCCTAATAACTTCATCTTCAGACGAATCGACAAAAGCTTGTAGCTTGGCTCTCGCCAAGTCAGAGCCATAATGTAAATGCTCATTGGATAAATGCATTTGTGGTACCACTGACGCAGTTCTTTTCTTCAGTGACCTAGAGTTGAAACCTGTCGGGGTTTTGGAAGTGAAGCTAGTGCAGGCAAAGGGTTTGACAAACAAGGACATTATTGGAAAGTCTGACCCATATGCCAAGCTGTATGTACGACCTTTACGCGAGAGGACTAAGACAAGCAAGACAATAGTAAGCATTTCTCGGGGATAATATTTCTTGATGTCTCTCGAATGGTCACTAAGTTGTGTGAATCGCTTGCAGAATAACCAGCTGAATCCAGTTTGGAACGAACACTTCGAATTTGTAGTTGAAGACACATCCACACAACATTTGGTTGTGAAAATTTATGATGACGAGGGTCTCCAAGCGTCAGAGCTCATAGGATGCGCTCAAGTACGATTAAACGAACTTGAGCCTGGTAAGGTGAAAGATGTGTGGTTGAACCTCGTGAAAGACTTGGAAATTCAAAGAGACACCAAGAATAGGGGGCAGGTAAAAACAAGCGCAGTGTCATGCCTCCCTCATTAACTCAAATGAAACTGCGTAAATGCCAATCATATTATCAAAATCAGTTGAGCTAGTGCTCATTTTTCTCGCTTTCTAATTGAAGGTGCACTTGGAGCTTCTATATTGTCCGTACGGTATGAGTAACGGATTTAGTAATCCATTCTCCACCGAATTTTCCAGCATGACATCACTGGAGAAAGTTCTTAAAAGTGGGGGTAGTGCAAATGGGTCTGTTGAAAATGGACATGCTGCTGGGAAGAAGAAAAGGGAAGTTATTATCAGAGGAGTGCTCTCCGTTACAATTATATCAGCTGAAGACTTGCCTCCCGCAGATGTGATGGGAAAAGCAGACCCTTACGCTGTAGTCATCATGAAGAAAGCAGACTCGAGAAATAAAACTAGGGTAATAAACTTCATTCTCACTGGCCCCATGTGGCTTATTTTTCTAACTTTACTTTTAAATGTATCACCGTGATCTGTTTTTCATGCGTGTTTCTTTATATGTTCAGGTGGTGAATGGCAGCTTGAATCCTGTTTGGAATCAGACTTTTGATTTCGTTGTGGAGGATGCATTACATGATATGTTAATTATTGAGATTTGGGACCACGATACATTTGGCAAGGTAACAATATTGTGTCATCCTTCGTGTTCAGGAACTCATAACTTCTTTTGACTAAATTACAACGTGTTGCCCAAGTGTCGTCGAGAGTGATTTTTAACACAGGTCAAAATATGGAGTTGTGCATGAATATGGCTTGGTGAGGGAAGCTGTGAACAAGCCGATAGCCCCATGATATTGCTTTAGGTTTCACCCTGCATCCAGATATTGTGCTGATCCTAGTTTGTCTGTTTTTTTTTTTCTGTGAATGGTGCAGGATTACATGGGAAGATGCATCCTGACATTGACGAGGGTCATACTTGAAAACGAATACAGAGACAGCTTTCCTCTAGATGGAGCTAAATCCGGCAAGATCAACCTGCATCTCAAGTGGATACCTCAGCCCATCTACAGAGACTCCTAAGCTCAACCGTCAGACATTTGGAACGCCACATTCCACACTCAGTCCAGACATTCAAAAACCATCAGCATCTCTTCCCAAAAGATCAACCCCATAGATCCAATCCATGCCCTTTCTGCCCACGTACTTTACATGTATGAAGGTAATCTTTTTTTCCCCCCCTGATGATATTCGCTTAGCTTCTTCGTGACATTCGTAATGTAAATTGTTGTGTTAGGAGGACATTCAAAAATAACAAGGAATCAGAATTTTTGATGTGAAAGTTTTATGTATGTTAAATTGCCCTGCACACCCTTTTACTGGGTTTACGGGACTCACCTTGAACAGATTTCATGTTGTGTTTTTATTTTTACGTTGGCGTGTAACCTTGAATTTGTGTTCCAGGTCCAGGCCGGGTAGATTCTTGGAATAATCTATTTTTTTTGGATGAAAGTATGTCTGATTCTAACTCTTAATATTTTACTGATGGATTAGGATGTACTTCATGTAAAGCAGCTTTGTCTGAGGCTGAGATGTACGTAAAATGTCACCTAATGAGTCCAAAATTAGGAAAATCCAAGTTAATTGTGTCACGTCAAACATAACTTGCCCATTAAAACAGTGTAGACTTCAATTATTACCGCATAAATTGTGAAGTGGCCGACTTCAATTATTTCCATCCATTGAAAACGTGGACGAGATGCTTTTGTATTTGTGCATCATTGTTTATTAGACTTTCAATTTTAGACCACCAAAAAGATAGCAAAAAAACTAAAGCAATCATAATCCCTACTCTTTGAATCACACCATTAATTACAATCATGCACACTTTATTCAACCCACCGTTGGCTTCTTCAATTTCTACTCAACTTAGTCTCTATGTTGGTGGGTTGTCTGAGAAATTCCAGTCAAACTATAAAAATTATGAAAGTAAAATTAATTCGAAAACGAATAAATACAGTGTATTAGTACAATTCCTTAATTTTTTTTACAACACTTTAATTATTTAAAAAAAAAACGAGAGTTTATTTATTCATAAAATAGTCTTCTTCCTCTTCTTCTTCTTCTTCTTTTTTTAAAAAAAATTGATCATGTTGATAGTTTGAGCAATACTTCCGAAATGAATGACGGCTCAGGATTTTGTTTTAGAACTGTTTATCTTGTATTTTTTTAGTCAATATTATTCACAATTATCTAAAACTCGGTTTATCTTATGTGTAATTTTAAGTTTATCTAGATTTCTCTCGTGTTTTCTGTGTCAATGAATATTTAAATTTCTATTACAAGAATTCAATAGTAAAAGTATGTAAAAAATATAATTAATGAAGTATACATGTTTGAACACTAGACTATGAAATCAGATGGATCCATGACATGAAGAGAAGACTGACAGAGACATATTCTGAGAGCTGATATAATTAATGAGACAATGTGTGTTTTGATCCTGAAAAAACAAGTATTCTGGATGCATATTCTAAAGGAACATAAATCAGTCGGCTGAAGACTAAGTTTTAGAAGTCTAGTTTTCAAATGAAGTCTATCTTGACAAGCTAACAGAAGAGTGAGCTATGCTTCAGATATAATAGTCTATTACACACCATGTGAAATCATAGAGGCTTTGGATGATCCCTAGTGACATGATAATAACTGATTTCAAATAAAGAAAGGGGTATTCAAAATTTTACATGCAAGAGAATCATACTGAGCAGCAATCCAAGGCTAAGTCTCTATTCTTAAGCATTTGTTCCACCCTCTGCAGAAAGAAAACTATATAGAAAAGAGTCCCCCAAGAATGAAACCACTTAACTCAGAAAGAGTCAAACTTAAGATAGTAAGTCTCAAGTTTGTGATAGAAAATAGATGAATTAATGTGATGTCGCTTAAATACTGAGACCACCACAAAAATTGGAAAACGAATTTGCTTCCATCTGATAGGAGACATAGAAATAGCCTACCATTAGAAATTCATGCAAATATGATCAATAATCTGAAGAGTCGTCTTAGATAACCCGTAGACTTTATACTAATAAATCTCAAGAGAATTGAGGATCGATCTAATAAGAACCACTCTTCTAGCAGAAGAAAGGTTCTTATTATCCAAAGATTTAAGTCTAGAAATTAATAATGTTGAAGATGATAGTATAGTCAGAAGAACGAATGGTTTAGGAGTCTGGAGGAACTCTTAGATATTTAACTATCTGTTGTCCTGTAGAAAAGCCAAGTATATTAAATAAGTGGCCTGCAAGCATTGGAGAATGCCAACCAGAGAAAGCTCTAGATTTATAGCAATTAACCCTGAGTCCGGAATCACCAAATTATCCAAACTTCCTTCAAGGATTGGGAGTCACTATGGTAAAAGATAAAAGTCCATAAATAAGATGATTCAATTTCAGTGTGACACACTTAGATGAGCTTTGAAGATCGGATTTGAGAAAATGACTCAAAGCATTATGGACAGAACTTCCATTACCAAACAGAATAGAAGAGTAGATAATGAACGTCCTTATCTTACACCAACTTGATCTCGGAAGTATCATTGAATATAAAAATAAAATGTGGTAAGAAACTAATAATTTACAAAATTTAATGTGAAAATATATTCACAATTTATTTTTAAAGTGTGAACAGATTCGAATGTAGCAAATCTATTATAAAATTTAGTGGCATTCGTGCACGACCTCAAAGCATCAAATTTTTTTAAGCACGAGAATGTTGAGCTAATGGCAATCAAGTCACATTGCCATGTGACATCTTCAAATTTAGACACCATTTAATACAAAAAATATATAAACTTTCCCAATTTTTGTCCCTTTCAATGTTTCTTTAAAGATATTCGAAATCGAACATATGATTAAAATACACAAATACTATAATAAGACCGAAATTTTTAAATAAATTTTTAAAATTAAAATTTGGGACTCATTTTCCTCATTTATAGTCCCACAATGCATAACATAGTTTTTCGCGAAGCCAGGGCGGAGATTCGACGAGTGGGAAGAGCAAGCGGAGAAAATCCATGGGAGAAGCGTCAACGGCACCGGAAACCAGCAGCAGCAGCGGCCCGGAGGTTCTTCGAGTCCTGGAAGCTCTCAAACAAGCCTCGCAGGACCTCCAAAGCCATCCATCCGCGACCCAAGACGACTCCTCTGACTCCCCCGTTAAAGTTTTGCTCGAGCTCGAAACGGAGTCCGACACCATCCTCTCCACCGACCCACATCTCTCCGCTCTCTCCCACCTCCTCGCCCGACTCAAATCCGACGTCCAAACCCTCCGCGAGGCACGCGGGAGGCGGAACCTCAACTCCTTCTTCGCCCGCCGCTTCTCCACCCAGTCCATATCGAAGCTCGCCGGCTCGATCGAGACCGAGATTCAGGCGTGGATCGACCGCGAGAGCGTCGAGAGGGTGGCACGTGCGCTGCACGCGTTTCCGGTTGAGGCGGAACAGGATGAGGAGAAAGTCGTCAACTTGATGGCTCTGTTAGAAAACAGAGTGTCAGATGGATTCAACCGCGATCTGCAGGACTTGCTTTTGAAGTGGAGGGTGTTCGAAGGTCTGGAAACCGTTTTGTGTGATCCGAGGAGCGGTAAGAGGGTGAAGGAGCAGGCGGCGATGGCCATCGCGGCGCTCATCAGGTTCAACAAGGACGTTTTTGTCGGCGAGGTTTTGATCAATGGAAGATCGGTTGAGGCTCTGTTAAAGATGTCTTCCACCTGTTCGATGAAAGTCCTCAGTGAGCTGATCAGAAGAATCAAGTCCCCTTTGATTGACGAAATTGAATCCCACTCGAAGCTTCCGAAAATCATCTCCCTTCTGGACTCCGAAGACACAGACCTCAAGCTTGCCGCAATGGACTGCATTCTTGAAATCGGCTACTTTGGCAGACGGGAAGCCATTGATGTAGTGATCAAGGAAGGCGGGCTGGTTGAGAAGCTAGTCCAGCTGCAAAGATCGAAGCTGGGAGGTGATCTGATTGAGATGGAAAATTGTGATTCTGATTCTGACGAGGGGAGTGAGGGTGGAGGAGTGAGCGTGCAAGATGTGTATGGGAGCCGTAGGAGCAGGAGAGAGAGGAGGTATTTGGAACGAAGGCCGTTTGCTAGTTGCGTGGCTAGGTTTGCGGTGCAGCTGGAGGTGGGGGAGGGGCTGAGGCAAAGAGAGCGGCGCTCTTTCAAACAGGAGATTCTCTTGAGAGTCAAGGAAGCCTCGCTTTCGGACGCTGAAGCTGCCACCATTATTGCGGAGGTTCTTTGGGGCTCTTCTCCTTAGAAATATTTTCTAGCACACACCACTTTGCTGAAAAATCATTTATTCTTCTCCTTAGAAATATTTTCTAGCACACACCACTTTGCTGAAAATTCATTTATTCTTGCAATACCAAAATGCAATCTCCTACTAGTACTACATAGTTTTTTTCCCTGTCCTTAGAATAGGATGTACATAAATTGGTAAATATTAGTTTGATTACAATTATGAATGTTCTTGTATATGGAAAACCTTCCAGTATGTATAAAAAGTGATTGAAGGTGTCTGGAAATTTTCTTCTGGCAACGGTGATGACTGATGATGGCTGCATTTTTTTTGTGAGCCATTAGCTGATCAGATCTACTTATTGGGCATATGAGATTTTGACTTGCAGGCATGATGGAAATGTCAGAGCAGATGGGTGCTGAATGTGAGGAAAGCATGGAGCAAGTAGGGGTTAAAGAAAATGGGCAAGAGAGGGTTTGTCAACTGGGCAGGAGGTGGGCAGGAGAATATGCTATGACACTTGCGCATATGCCTCCCTTGATGTGAATTCACTGATATGTTTTGGCACGACTTAAGCATCAGTTCTTTTTCTCTTTTCTTATCTGGAGCATTTGATTCGGTCATTGAATGATTTTACGTGGAAGGGCTTGGCTTGACTTAATGTGCTGCAATTTTGGAGCTTTCCGCAGTAGGGCAGGAGATTAGAAGTGACATAGTATGTGGTAAGGAAGCAGGAATAAGGCCATGGCATATTCTATATACGCATCTGCATATTCCAACCCCCAAAAAAATGTGAATAGGAAATAAATAAATATATAGAAACAAATGGTTTGGGGTCTGGACTGGTAATAAAATTTCATGGATTGAAACTGATGACCAGCAAGAACACAAATAAGATCCAAACAGGTTTACAAGAGTTGCACAGAGAAGGAGAGTAATATTCATCTGTTAATATTGCGCTGCTCTGGATCTTTCATGGCATGTATCTTCAATGAACTCAAGTGATGTTTTGGTGAGATTCGAACTTGTGAGGGCAACTGGCGTTCACAAAGCAGGTACAACTCCAGACTGACTGATATGCTGGAAGCCCTTTCGGTGATGAATGAGGTTCATGAACTTTCTCTTGGCAAAGGCCAGCCACCATTTGTTGGGTGTACCGTTGGCTCTGTATGCAACACCAAGCAGCCTGCCGCTGGTTTCTTCTCGAATTTGCCTCAGATAATTTCATGTACACAAGTTGGTACTGTTCCACATAATTCATGTTAAGAGTACAGCTTCTAAACTGAATCTTATTAGCAACTTTTAAGGATTTGAAAAGAACATATATCAAAAACAAGTGAAGCTGAACCTTGTTCGGATGCTGGGGCAGGGCCCTTTACGTGACTTTTTAAAGCAAGTAGAGGACATCCACAAGCTTTAGTTATTCCTTCACCAGTCACGAAATTGGAGTGATAAACCTGGCATATCAACACCATTCTGATGATCAGATTCAAACCGTAAAACGTATATACCATGAGAAGGAAATAAGAACACTTGTATCCGAAGTATTAACTGTTTGTCAAACCAGCAGCAAAACCCCAGCATATGTGTAAACTCAACTAGGCAACAATTCAACACCTTAAAACTCCAAGTAAGCTATTTCTCTAACCTCTATACAAACTTCCTTCCGGTATCATCATATCATTTTTCGATTAAAATGTATCAGGCTGATTAAAAGCAATATCAATAGCCTCATATTCCATGTAACTATTACATCCTAGTAAAGTTCCAAACTCCATTTTCCAGACACATAAACCCTCTTGCCCCTTCACATTAACGTCCTACCGCTTCACTTTGGAAAATGTCTCAGTCCTCAAAAACCAGAATGTGGATATCAGTAGATCACTAACAATTACAATCAAAATAAGAGCTCCCCTACAGCCTCCCTAAATTCAAATGCCATAAAAAATGTACACTAGCAAGGAAAACATATCAGCAAATATAAAAGTAATTTCAACAATCCAAAATACCATTTTTTACTGTGACCAAGCTCCAAAAAAATCTAGGGATCCAAATTGTTGACAGGTTCTCATTCAGCATCAACACTCAACTCAAAACAATCAGATACACGTCATGAATAAACCTTTCTTCAAATACCCAGATCAAAGAAATCAAATTCAATCCCAATACCAGAATAAAGAAATAAAAAATATCAAGAATCCAACAAAATGCAAAACCAAACACAACACATATTTTTGGTCGGTTAGATCACCATTTCGGTTTTTACAACTTTGCATATGAACCTCAAATTCAATCCAAATTAAGAATTTTTACTATCAATTGAGTTGAATTATTGTAAACGAATACGAATTAATTACATTCTAATCAAATTCAATCCGTAATATAAATTTACACTTACTTCTGAGCCTTGGTAATATTCAGAGCAACTTGATTATTTTTATGGTGTGCAGGTCATGTCATGTGTGAGTGGACTTCGCTGCTGTGTGTTTCAAGGGTTGGCGATGTATCATTTATATGTGCAGTCTTTCAGATTTTGGACTCTAGTTTGATGTTTCACTTGTGTTTGAGCTTCCTGTCGTTTTGTAATCTGATTGAGCGACTAGAATGTGAATTGTGATCCAGGAGTACGAGCAAAATGGTACAAGCCAGCAGTGGTGTATTCCAAAACAAAGAAATTTCTGTTGAGCACATAAATCGAAGTTACATGTGGGATTAGAACCACTCTTCGATATTTGCAAGACCTCTTAGGTGTCTGTGTGTGTCTGAAGTCCCAATGCACAGTATGTTGACTGGTTTGTGAGGCACAATGCAAGCACACGCTCCCAAAGAATCAAGTTATCAAATCTACAGCTACTGTACAAGCAAATCTAAACCAAACAAGAAACAAAGCCTGCTAGTTGTTTTTGGTTTTATTATATGATGCTTGTGAAGGAGGAAGTGAATTCGTAGGGGAGGCTTGAGAGGGGGCCCCGCTGGCATGAAAGTTCGTTTATGTCCCTGACAATGTCGAACACAGCTTCCGGCTGAGCTAGCTTCTTTGCATTCTCGGCCATTTGCTTGAGCTCATCTGTTTTGGTGCTGAACCATTCAGCTACAATCCTGGCTGTTTCCTTAGCATTCCTGGTGAAGACACCGGCCCCATTGTCCACTACGTAAGGCACATTTCCTTTTTCCTGAGGGACAAAAATCGCGTTCGGCAGTAAGCTACTGGTGGAGCGAATGTTGTTCATTTTTATTGCACAAAATATAATGATGAAATATATATTTTCTTACTTGCCCAGGAATGTAGTCATTGAGAATGATGGGAAGGCCCCTGATCAATGCCTCTGCAATCGTACCAGGTCCTGCCTGCACATGTCAGAAAGGGAGATGTTAGATTAACAAAACTGAGTAGATAGTTGGGATGAATAAAGACAGCTTTTCACATACTTTAGTTATTATACAGTCACAGGCTCCCATCCACTTCTGCATTTGGGTTTCAAAGCCTCTAATCTGGAATCCAGCAAGTTAACACCGTGTTTAGTTTGTCTGATATTTGATACTTGTTGCTTTCAGTAACTCATGGTTGTTAATTACCTTTACGGGAATTTTCCACTCCAATGATTCAAGCGTGGATACAAGGCTCTTATTGCGACCACAGATAATTATTAGCTGGCCGATAGGTCTACCGAGTTCTTGACTAAACAGAGATTCTCCAAGTGCCTTTGCTGTTTTTTTCACAGGACCCATGCCCTCACCCCCTCCCATCAGCAGAACAGCAGGCAAGTCAGGATCCATCTCAAGCTCAACTCGTAAATCATCCTAACAAACAAAAGCAAAAACATGATGAATTTTGAATACAGAAAAGTGAAATATGTGCATCAATGGAATGAACTCAACTAAATCAAAAGCCATCTGTACCACCTTGGATACAACTGCACGAGCGAAAGAAGGCCGCACTGGCAATCCAAAAACACGGATCTGTGAATCTTCTAACCCAAACAACGCGGCTCTTTTTGCAACCTCCTGTGATGGGCAATAGCATCTATTTACACCAGGGTGAAACCTGACAACGATTTCAGCCATTAACACCACAACTTGAATACAAAATAGAGCACTCAACAACCAGCTGAACAATACTGACCATGTTGGATGGCATGAATTGAGGTCTGTTATAACCGTAACAAACACGACCTTCTTGTGAAGCCCTTGCCATTTCAGCACCCAAAGCGGAATATGTTGCATGAGTGGATGTACACTAATGATAATATCCGGCTTGTATTCCATCAATCCAGCCTCAACTTCCCTGCATTAGAAACAAACGGCTAGTTAATTCATATCCGAGCCGCTGGCATAAAAAAAAACCGTTTCCAAGTCCTGAACAATGTTGATCAGAGGCCTGAAATGTTCAAACTGAATACTCATATCCCGTGATTTCGATACCGTAATCAGCAAAGTTTACAACTATATTATTAATGTAATTTCCACCCTCAAACAATACTTCATTACTTCTACGCAAGGGCTAGGTGTCAGACAATAAACAATTGGAGATCACGGCAAATGAAGTGATATGACAATTTTTTAAACATCTAGCAATATCATATTAGGAAAAGATCTAAGTTCCCACAAATCTTGCTGCAACCAAGTCTTCAAGATCTGCAGCCTGCAGGTCTATATTCATTCATAAGACAAACAGATCATCAACATACTTGGCATAGAAGGCGGCAATGGCTGCCAGATACATAGAGTGAATCCATTTTGGCGAAGTGCTGTGAAACGCCACATTCCACAGCTGCACATGCTTCACCATAAACTTGTATTGACTCTCCATGCTGTTCAATGGCCATCCTGTGTACTCCTTCCACACATCCTTCACATAAATCTGACAAAAAAAAACCACAAATAATTCAAAATTAAAAAAACTCAAAAATCCGAATTCCACAACTCCATTTCCAGTTCCAGGTCTTAAAATTCATGAAACAAAAATCCACAGATCACAATATAAAAGTAAAAATAAAAACAGAAAACCTAAATCAGACAAAAAAAAAAAAACTAGTTCATGAGAATCAGCACGTTCTTCGTCCGCTCGGAAGGCTTACGTTATACTCATCTCCGAACTCCAATCGAAAAGCGTCGCGGATGGCCTCGGCGGAGGCGCGATGGCCGCCGCCGGTGTCACTTATGAGAATCAGCACGTTCTTCGTCCGCTGAGCGCCGAGCTGCACCAGCTCGGTAGTCAGATCGGTGTCGTCGTTGTCATCAAAGCCAACATCAAGCCCTCGCTTCTTGTCGCTCAAACCACCTCCGCGGTATTTCATTTTCCAGAACGGCGAATCCGCAAACATCTTCCTCGGTGCCGCCACAGACATCGCCATCGACGCAGGTGAAACAAAGAAGGTAGAAGATCGTCCGAGACCGAGCCGGCGACTGTGTTCTCCGGCGGATCAGAGTTTTTTTATTTATTTTCGAAATTTTCTTCAGAGCGAAAATGAGCTGTTTCAGAGAGAATTTGACACGAATGAGACTAATGGTGCATTTGCGTATTTATTGCCGTACGGTTTAAATCAGTTTCAATTTTGTTTATTTTTTGTGAGTTGGAATGTTCGTTGAGAGGATCCGAATCTCTTAGAATAGTTTCATTGGTTGCTTCGGTGAGAAATTTTATAATTGAGTCCCTGTAGTTTCGGAATGCTTCTTTATTTGCCCGTTCCTCTAAACTATATTTTTTTTTTGGTCCTCTGCTACTCGCTAGTAATTTTGATCTCGTTGATTGGTTGTTGAATGTCGTAATGATCTTGTCGACTAGATTTTACATTTGCCACGTGTATTCGCAGGTGCATTCTTGAGGTACTTCACTATCCTTAAATATGATGACATATGTTGATCACAGGGACATGAAAAAAGTTGACTGAGGTAGTGTGTACTACGTAAGATATATCTGATCTTGTCCCTGTGAGGTATACTAGTATTTCTATAAAAAAAATTTATATAAGTGTTAGAATCTGCCAAAAGAGAGCAAGTAGTGGTAGCTAACTTATGTTGGGCATCAATGGGAGATGCAACTGATATGAGAGGCAGTTGGTTTACAAGCAGATAAGCCAATTTAATTTAAATTATTCAGAGTGTATTTTCTGTCACTAAAAGAAATATTTAAAGTGGATCTTCCTAGCTCTATGCCCAAAAAGTATTTGGCATATCATAAGTCTTTCTCGACATAAGTTTAGTGGCAATTTTTTTCAAGGAGCTCATAGACTCGGTAGAATTTCATGCGAGCAATAAATCATTAACATACACCAAAAGAGTCATAAAACTATTCTACAAGTAAAAGTGAAAACGGAATTATTAGAGTGGCTCTGTTTAAATTCAAATTCAGTAAGAGCTTAAGACAGTTTGTGGAACCATTATCTAGGGAGACTTGTTTTAACTTGTATAGTGGCTTCAACAAAATGCAAACAAGCCTTTGAAAATATTTTTTATTCTGAATTTCGTAGCTAGAGAATAAAAGCATATATATCTTTTCGTCGAACAATTCTCATGTAAAAATGCATTTGTAATGCCCATTTGGTATAAAGATCATCTTTTAAAATTCTAATTAAAGTCATTTTTGCGACATGGGCAAAGTTTCAAAATAATTAAGTCCACATATATGAAATCGACTTGCCACTAATCTGGTTTTTTTGTATTTATCACTAGAACCATTTGAGTGATATTTCATTGTGAATATCCATTTAGATGCTACAAGATTTTTTTCAGCTGGTTACTCAATCACTATCCATATTTTAGTGCTTTCTAATACTTGAATCTCTGAATTCACATATGCAACCCATTTAAAATATTTGAAAGATTGAGCGAGGTAGGTTTTATAACTTTGGAGACAGTGAAAAGAAAAATACGAAGGTCGTATTCGATATTAGTAAATATAATTGAAGATAGGATGTAATACCTTGTTTAAAGAAGTAGAGTTGATGTGAGGTATATCACTGTCATCACAGATTATATAGCCACTAAACTGTTTACGTAATTTGTTGGGTCTTTTGGATCTAAGAGATATTTGAGATGATGACTGTGTGAAAGTGAGGTAAATTCTGAGTGGGTTACTCAGAATCATTATAAGATGTGAAAGGACATTGAAGAGGTAAATGTGAAGAAGGTGAGGAATGTGACTCTGAATTGGTAGCATGAAACTGAGAAGGTAAATTTGGTGAACAAATCTTAAAACAAGTATAATATAGGGTATTTTCATAAGGATGAGAAATTAGAGCAGAAATTAACTGAAACGGAATGACAGTTTCCCCAAACATATCAACTACTGCAAAAAAAATGATAAGAGTATGAAGGTTAAATAATTTGTAACCTTTTTTTTCAAATAACTGTCCCAAAAAAAATATTTTTGATATATCTAATATAGAACTCACTCCATTGAGAATTTAGTGTGGCAGCATGACAAAGATATCAAAGAATTTTGAAATAGAGTAATCACTGGGAACTATATAACGGCTATGAGGGAATTTAGTAAGAAATGGTTTTGGCAAGTAATATGTTAATCATATAGGCTTTTGTAAGCATACAATCTTCCCAAAATTCAATAGGCGAGTCGACTTCAAATCTAAGTTTTCTGCCTAAAAGCAATATGATTTTGATTTTTTCTTTTCACTTGACTATTTTATTGAGGTGTTTCAACTCATGTATTTTGATGTAAAATACCATGTGCGGAAAAAAAACTTTTAAATGAAATATTTATAAACTCACTTCTATTATCAGTTCTGAAAATTTTGAGAACCGTAAAAATTAAGTAACGTAAGCAGTAAATTATAGAAGGTCTTAAATTTTCAATTTTATTTCTAAGAAGGTAAATCCAAGTACACTTGGTAAAGTCATCCAAAATGATAAAAAAATATATTGAGTAACTATCATAGGTACTATGTTTGAAAAGTCGCCATACATCACAAAGGTAAAGATTAAAAAGATTGATTGGAATTAAACAAACTTGAAGAAAAAGATATTTTTTGTATTAGCTAGTTGACACACTTCATAGATTTTAGTATCAGATGAGGAGAAAACTTTAAGCTGGAGTATGTGATGTACGGTATCAAATAATGCATGACCAGATCTAATATACAAAGTTGAATGTAGTATTATTTCAAATTGTGGCAGTATGTTAAATATGAAAAAAATTGGTATTGAAAAAGAAAAAGGACTAAAAGGATACAAATTTAGTCAAAATTAGACAACAAGTCAACTTCAGGGATAGATCTCTCAAATTTGGTGGAAAGAGCAAGAGTAATGTGCCTTACTTCCACAAGTGAACATTTTCAATTGCAGTAACTATAACGGTTGAAATATTGGTTCCAAAGTGTTCATAGGCTTTAATGAAATGTGGTTGAGACTATTAACTTGGGAACTATTTCATCATTTCTAGAAACCCTAACAATCAGATTAGACTCCAAAAATTGCAGATAAACACAATTTCCAAGACAAATGAGAGAAGTTTTGTTTCATCAATTTCATTCAAAATCAAATCAACAATTTCAGTGGATGCAAAGTTCAAGATTCATCATTTTTTTTAAGAGGATCGATAGTGGTTCCCCACTTCCCCCTTGGTGGCCAGGGGCCACACACCCCCTCCACTTTGATAGTGTACGCCCATACTCATTGCGGGCCAGCTCACGCGCACCTCCAGCGTATCTAAGCGTAAGATTCGTCATATTCTTGCAAGACATATTTCAGCAAATCCTTAAAGATCAATCGAGCGCACCTTTGGTATCGAGAGACAACAGTTTGACGATGCAAGATAGGTAATTAAAATGCTATGAGCTTCATCGAACGATGAGCACCGTATCAATACAAGAGAGAAAGAAGAACAACAGAGATGAAGAAAGCTGTAGAACTTGGCGCCTTTCACCCATACAAAACCAAATGACATCGTTTGATGAGGCGGTAAGCCTTTCACTAAATGATGACGTTTAGGCGGTGCATGAAGGGAATTCAAATGAGCTAAATACGACAACGTTTAGAAAAAAAATACGATAGAACATAACTGCAACTTAAATTACAGAACAAAAGATTAGCATCTACTAACAGTTTAATATGGACTGGGCACACAAAATCAACATTCCAGGTCAAACGGTTTCTAATTCAGTATAAAAATAATATATTATTAGTTTTTATATCTTAAATTAAGTTTAGAAGTATTATATTTCTTATTTTTTGTACCCACTCAGCTTACAAAAAAATCCTACTCCTAATTAAATTTTAAAATATTATATTTTAATTTTGTACCCAATTCAACTAAAAAAAATTTATACCCCAAAATAAAAATTTCTAATTCCGCCCAGAGCTTAAAACTTTTTTTTACTTGTGAAAGCACTTTTTTTAAGAAAAAACAATTATATACAATGTCATTATATACCGACAAACTCATTATTTTAAAAGCTCATTAAATAAATAAATTGTAACATGTAGAAAGGGTGCTCATTTTGTTTATGCGTTAACAATTTATTTGTGAGCTCATTTGAAAATGCACTTTAAACTTATTTATTATTCATATGAGGTTTTTTATAGCTTGATCATCTATCATTTTTACATGGTTATAAAGTTGACAACAAAAATATGGGACTATTAAACAAATAATGAATTCAAAATTTAATTAAATTAACTTTAAAATTCATTTATCATTAAATTAATTTGAAAGTACGAATAAAACTTTCTTTCACTCAGTTTCATGAAATTAAACAAGTTGACTTCAAATTATATTTTCAACCAATTGAACACACATGATTTTAATTTTAAAGTATTACATTGATATCTGTATTCATGGACAGATTAAATTCACTTAAGAATATTATGCACAACATCCCTTTCATTTATACTCCAATCACACTTTTTTATAGTTCAGAACTTTGTGAGTTTTTTCTTTTATATATATATATATATATAAAAGGCAAATTTAGGCTAATTTCTCATGTATTTGGCCCTTCATGTTTGAGATAATTAGGCAGGCGTGTCGTTTGCGAGACAAATAGTTGGCTACAAGTTGTTTGATGATTTTGATTATACAAGGTATGGGTGACGAAAATCGAATCAAACCAAACCGATCTAGCTGCTCTCGTAATTCAAATTTCAAAATTGCTATTTAGAAGTTGACCTGCTGTTCAATCTAAGTCATGCTTGCTCGATGTATAGTGGGACATCAGGCTGTATCTGGACAGATTTAATGGAGAGGAAAAAATCAACTACAAAAAAGCATGGCATATTTGGACTTTTTTTGAGGGATGCTTAATCAACTTATCACCTCCTCATAAATATCAAAGAGTCCACAACGCCCTCAATTCACTATCTAGCAGTGATTCAAAAAATGTGCAAATATGGCATACCTTTTTGTTGTTGATTTCCCCCTCCCCATTAAATCTGTGCAGATACACCTCGGTGTCCCAATAAAGCTCGAGCAGGCATTATTTTTGCAGAAGAACAAGATAGTTTCTAAGTAACAGCAATTTTAAAATTTGAATAGTAATAGTAGCTAGATCTGAACTTTAGGGTAGCAAATGGCACAGTAGGAGTAAGAATAATTGGCTTTTGGAGGAATAGCAAGTAAAATTGAGGTGTGATATCACTTTTCATAATCTGGGTATTTATAGGAGATCTGGGTATTTATAGGAACTGTGGGAGTGCTGCACAGTCCAGATCGGGTGGCGGCGCACGGTCATCCACAAACCAAAATTCCTGGGCTATTACAATCATCCGATACAACCAACGGGACTGCCTACCTGAAACTAGACCCCATTTACGTCTGTCGAAATCAAACATCTGTCGAGCTTCTTCTGTGCTCCGTCCGTTTAGTTCTCTAAGACGCGTAGGCGTTGTTGATGCTAGTGCCAGCGAGCATGCCTGAGCATAATGGGCAGGGCGGGTCGTGGAGATGCTCATGGCAAGTGTTCTGCTCCAGACACTGAGCATGATATAGATGGCCGCAAACCAGTACAGCAACAACAGACACGTCGGAAGATGAAAGCATGGCTCCTGAACAGGGTTTTCTTCGTAGAGGCTTTTGGCAGACGGTGCATGATGCTACCTTGGCTGGATCTGGGAAGTTCGCCGGTACGGTCTCCATTTCCGTTGGATTGAACCGGATTCTGTTGTCCGGGTTGAGTAGCCTCTCTGTGGAATTGAACACGAAAGTGACATTGGTAATCAAAACACAAAGGATTCACAGACAAGACTTAGTAATGTTTTTCACTGAAACCAAATGACGAAATATCCCGCATAACAACAAAACAGAAAAAAAGAAGAAAGGCAGATCGCAAAAAATCAAAGTCAGGGAGAAAAATCAACCAAAATAGAGAGTGAGCAAGACGGTGCTGACCTGCTTGATATTGCATCTCAAGCATCGTTTGATGGGGCAGCTTGAAGGGGAGTTTTTCATCGTGTGTAGGAACACCCTTGACAAAAGGACCGGACACTGAGGCATGGTGGTTTGATTTTCTTCGGGAGTACTGATGGCCATAATGAAGGTTTTGTGCTTGTTTCAAGACTATTGAGCGACTCAGACTGAAATTGTGGCGAGGGTCGAAGTGTGGAAACCGCACAGAAGTCTCTGTATTGCTATGAGCTGCAATGTGATGCTTCAGTGGCTCACTTGGGTCAACGGACTGCGGAATTTTCTGTCACAAATATCAATCAATTCACATTAGTTACTCTTCACATTTAACCATGACTTACCATTTCAATGACAAAATAACACCAGCCGAAACTTTAAAGAATAAGAAAAAAATAGCTAAAGAACTCGAAAAATAGAGGACAGTAATAACTAATAACGAACAGGTTCAGGCGAGATATTTACGCCGGAGGAGCATGGCACACCATCTGCAATATCAGAAAATAAATGTAAGTTAGTCAACACATTTATCACACCAAAACAAATAGGCATCCGCTGGTCAATGGTTCTTACAAACTAATATTTCGATACAAGAAGGCCAGTGAAAGTGATTCCAATACACTAACATAATGGCAGCGGATTATTGCTAGACAGCCTAGTCTAAATCTGTCCGACAAAATTTCCTTCAGACTAGTGATCTTCAATTTCAACATTTTCTCTAAAATTAATCTCACTGCTTTCAAGAATGCTTTGTGCCTACAACTATTCTCGGATATGTTATAGCCGACTTTGGACTGACGGCAAATGTTATCTAAGGAACGAAGCATTTTTCGCACTCGAACTAAACTCTACGCCTCCCAAAAAAGGCAGTGTTCAATAAACAAACTACAACTGGTTAAACTCCAATCAAACCTCACTGTCAAAAACCATTTCTGACAAAATTTAGCTATTCTTGTCTTGTCTCTTAAACATGCATCATCAGTCCTTAATCACCAATATATATGCAATAAAGAAAGCAACACCGTTTCAGGCACCACCAAATCCCAAACTAACCAAACCCCACCTCCGAATTTGAAATCTTTCTCCCAACCCACCCTCAACCTCGCTCTAAACCTACCCAAAAACGCGACACCGAATCCAAAGAAACAAAAATCGAACAACCAATAAATGAGAAGGGGGGCAGTAATACCTGGGGGAGAGGGATAGGGTTGGGGTGGAGGCGTTTTGGGCTGGAGAAATTTGGTGCGATTTCGCTTCCCCATTGTCCTGAATCAGCGATGGAAACCAAGATTTCTGGTTAAATAAAAAAAAAGGGGGCGTTTTTTTTTTTTTGGTCAATTTCTTGGGTTTATGTTTTAGGGGTAATTCAATCCGTGAACGTTCCGGAGATCGAGCAGCCGACAACGGATTGCCAGTGCTTGCAAATAAAATCGGGTTTAATTTGGATGCGGAAGTTGTTGGATCATGCGAGTTGAGTTAGAATGTGAGCAGTGACGACGGGTTCACCAATGGTGATTTTACATGTTTTGTGTAAAATAAATTAGTTTTATCTAAAGGATACATATGTTAATTAATAATTGTGAATAAATTTTAAAATTATATCATTTTTAAGTGACTGTTAATGCTTACACCACTGAATTTTATTCCAAACCTTCTTTTAAGGCTTACATTTATCTCCTAAAACATTTTTATAACATGTTTTATTTCATTTTTACCCACACTTTTAAAACAGGTTACATTCAGAAAAAATATCACAATTTAATAGTGCTTTCCAAACTAAATATCCATTTTTTATTTCCCAACTTCAGTTTCAGAGTTTTAAAATCAAATGTAAACAAAATGATCAAATACAAAATCATATTCCTAAAGTGTTGTGATATTCCAAATTTCAGATTTTTCAACAACTTTGTATATTCATTCTACACTTCTATTTTTTTATTTTCAAATCTACCCTACTAGAAGAAAACCGTAATTGTTAACCGTGGTTTCTTTTAAGAAAACCGCAATTTCAAATATCGGTTTTATTTTCTATAAAAACATCGATTTATAATACACAAAAACCGCGGTTTTGTTTTTTTTATAAAATCTTCGGTTTGAAACTGCGATTTTTTTAAGAAAAATCACGATTCACAACTTCGGTTTTCTTCAAGTAAGATATATTTGAAAGTAAAATGAATGGTAGGGTAAAATAGATATAAAAACTTGTAGAAAGAGTAGTTTTTTTAAAAAAAATCCAAATTTCATACAAAATGTAAAGTTTAATAGGTTGAGTACAATTTTTTTTTTTTACAAAATTAGTGTGCTATAAATTTTTTTATATAAAGTGTGTTAACTCACGGGATGCATCTTGCGTAAATTTTTTAACATATATTATAATATTTATATATTTTTCTATTCTTAACAAATATATAACATGACATATTTAATTGAAAATAATAATTAAAATTAAGTCATTTTAATAAATTTTATGAATAACTAACGATAAATTAATTATAATAAAACTGGAAAAGTAAATTTGAATTAAGAAATATTAATATGGTAAGTGGAGTAAGGAATATTTTTAATAATATGCATTAACAAATTAATCATGCTGAATAATTTTGTGGAGTAATTATTCATTAATTTATAAATAAGCAATGTTTCTATGTTTAATATGAAATCTTATTAAAGAATGATCAACTAAGTATTTCTTTAATTATTTTTATTACATTAATTAATTTTCAACAGATTTTCATAAAATAATAAGAAAATAAGTTTATAAAGCTCCCTAGTCAACACAATACAATTTTTAGTGTTCTCTAATCTAATTTTAGATGTAGTGGTCGGCGGAACAAATTAATCAGTTAAGTTATTGGACTTGATTCTACGGGCAAATTCAATGTGTATTATATGTGAGTTCTAATCATGAGTTTAAGTCATTTCGGTCATATGAATCAAGTGCTAGTTGAACCAAATCGTATCCGAACTAAATTTTATTGAATTTTTACTCACCTCAATATTTGTCACTAGATTGTATTGATCCTGCATGTTTATAAAATATAATAACTAATAAAGTTCTTAAAATATAAAATAATAAGTATATTTGTTGGTGTTTTACTTTTATCTTGATAGACGCTAACAATATTTCTAACTACATTCATAAATAATAAGGGGAAAATTCATAAGGGGTTTTGAATTATCACCACTTATCCAATTACGGTCAGAATTGCCACGATTTACAAAAAAGGTGCGATGAAAAAAATTGGACTGATTTTCTAAAATAAAATACACCATTACTTTCCAAAACTAATATTATTTTAAATTAAGTAGATTAAGGTGATATTTAATGTAGCGGTTGAACGAATTTAATAGTTGAAAATTTATTGTATATTTTTAAAATTTTATATAAAAAGTAGAATTGACGGATTATCATAGGTATAGAATTACTTTTTTATTGACTATAATTATGAAATCATTAATGTTTGACTTTTTAAGATAGTTATAAATATTAAATATACATTAAAAATAATAAATGATAAATAAAAATAAACAAAAAATCGATTAAGTGATATATAAAAAAGAACATATCAAATTTTTCTTAGAAACAAAAAAAAACATATCAAGATCAAAAAAGACGAGACAGACACATGAGATGACAGTTGTGAATCTAAGATCATAGCGAGCTAGCTCCAGCTGGAACCGACCCGTAATACTACATCGGATGCTGCCTAGTTAAGCTGGTCGCAATTCAACCTCCTTGTATCCAATGAAAAGACGCCACGTGTCCATGAGTCAAACCCTTGAATTCGAATGATCTGTATGTGTTGTAAAATTGTTATGTGCGATGCTGTCGTATAATAGGAATAAAAAATCATAAAATTGTCCGACAGGACGAACAACGCAGCAAATAGTAATCGTATTTCTCCCACACTCCATATGGCAGCTTGTTGTTATTAGGTGGAGGCATCTTGGAAGAGTAGAAATAGAACTCGGTAGCTGGAAAACTAGGGTTGAGCGTGTCTCGTGCGCCACGAACGCGTTAATAATACTCTCTCTATTCTTTTTTACATTTTATTTAATTAAATTTATTTATTTATTTTTATTTATCAATTAATAATTTTTAATACATATTTAATATCAACAATTATCTTAAAATGTCAAACACTAATCACTTCATTATCATAATCAATAAAAAATACATTCCTCACCAGAAATCTCCTATCAATTTTTCTTTATGCACGAACTTTTTCAAAAAAATATTAATCGTCTACCTATTAAATTTGTTCAATCGCTAGCATTAACTTCATCGTGATTTGTTCAAATTAATCTTAAACAATATATATTAGATCACGGCATTACATACTATAGTAGTTATTGAGGACGAATTCTTCATTTCATTTGGCCTCCGAATTTTTATTCATCATTACATACTATAATAGATATTCTCTCCGTCCTCTATTACGTGTCGTTTAAGGTTAATTTGAGTAGATTAAAGTGAAGTTAATGCTAGCGGTTGAACAAATTTAATGAATGAGTGGTTGATGTTTTTATAAAAAAATTCTTGCAAAAAGTAAATTGGTAGATAATTACTTCTGAGGAATATATTTTTTATTGAATATGATAATGAAGTGATTAATGTTTGAGATTTAAGATAGTTGTTGATATTAAATATGTATTGAAAATTGTTAAGTGACAAATAAAAATAGATAAAAAAATTCGATTTAGTGAGAGCACGGGAGTAAGTATTACTATACTATAGTAGTTGTTTGTTTCAAAGCAACCCAAAATTACATTTGACAACTGGATGGGACGCGGTTTCACTGTCACATGAATCTCACCACCCATGCATATCATATAAAAAGGGACTGCCTGCTCAGCTCAATCTCACCACTCCTCCTTCTACCTCTCTGCACTCTCTCATTCTCCATCTTCTTCCTCATCCATAGCTTCAAATTCAGCATCTAGCTGCTTAGTAGCTACAAATGGCCGCCTTCTCCAGTCCGCTGCTGTTCCTCTTCCAAGTAGTAGTAGTCGCAATATCCATCTCATCATCATCATCTTCTTGTCTGGCTTCTTCCACCAGTACGAGGAAACTGTTGGTTCAGGAGCCCCAAACTCAGCTCCTCCGCTACCACAACGGCCCTCTACTCTCCGGCCCCATCTCCATCAATCTCATCTGGTACGGCAAATTCAGCCCATCCC
>NQLW01000048.1:5619241-5649746 GCA_002312845.1 Kalanchoe fedtschenkoi
TCGTGGCATGCGTCCTCATCGTAGGTGCGCCCTCTGCGTCTCCCCCGCTCTCTGGGGTCTAACCTACGTCTTAGTCGCCCTGCGACTCTCTCTGACCCAGCCAGTTTACTCGCACTCGTTGCGAGCCACTTACGCCGCCCTGCAACGTCCTTCGTTCTTGGGGTGCCTCTATTTGTTTTCTTGGCCTCAACACTTATCCCTGGTCCCGGATTGAACCGTCGGCTCTGATACCATGTTGAATTTTCGGGTCGGCTCATATTGGATTGTATCCCCTTGTGACTCAAAAGCCCAGGCTTGTAAGTCATGGTTCAACAATCCAATATAAGTCACCTTCTCTTTCCCCTCACTAGCTCCCGATGCAAATTGCTGCCGAATTCCTCCCTGAATTCGACCTAGCTTTCGTTGCCAATTACGACCGAATTCCTCCTCGAATTCGAACCTAGGCTCTGAATGCCAATTGTCACGGAACTTTCTCCCTAATCCTTTTGTCGGGGTTAGGAGAAGCAAATCCGTGCGGCGACAAGGCCTCAGCGCCTTGACCAGCCTTCCCGGGATCTAATCCAAAGGACTAGATCAGTGCACAGCGGATACGTTTTTGAAGTGTTTGGACAAGGAAATTGGACAGAGATATATGGGGGAAATTTTGCTCGACTTTTATTGCTCTCAAGTGTGTACAAAACAAGGATTACACGATCTGACTTATTTGCCTCTACAATGCCAGTATTTATACACAGAAAACCCGAAGGGGTGCACCCTTTCCCAACAGGTGCGACCCTTGCCGAACGGACACCACTCGTGCCCCTTCGCCAAGTGAGTGCCTCTTCCCAACTTAGGCTATATGAAGCCCGTTTCCCCCACGGCAGTGCGCCGTCCAAGTGTTTTCCCAACACTTAATCCGCCCAGCGCCTCGAAACGCCCAGATCCCGCTGAGCCTCTTGCCCAGAAATCCGCCGACGGCCTTCCGAGTGATCCAGCCCGACCCAGGGCTGATCCTGCCTGATCCGGGGTGATCCGGATCCCTGCCTTGGCTCTGCCGAGCAGCCAAGGCCCCGATGCTTGGTTGCCTCGCCTCGGTCCGCCGAGGCCTTCGAGCCAGCCGAGTATCCCGCCCGAGTCTCTCGCCCGGGCGCCAAGGTCCCGCGCCTGCGAGTCCTGGCCTTGGCCCTCCGAGCGGCCAAGGCTCCGCGCCTCTCGGATCCGGGCCTGCTCCTGCCGAGCGAGCAATGCCCCGCGCCTGGATCCCGCCTTGGCCCTTCCGAGCGGCCAAGGTCCTGGTCTTCCTCGCCAGGTAAATCCTCCGACTTATCCGGATCAGTCTGGATCTGATCCGGATTAATCCAACTTGGCCCCCGATTGAGTAAATCGGCCAAGTCGGATCAGATCCGACTTTAGGGGTGTGACAACAGGGCAGCAGCAGTTGGAAACACTCTCGGTTGGATCAACCATATTTGATGGTTCCAAACCAGGCCCAGTTACACAAAACAAAATAATTTGAATGAATCTTATTTCTATGGCCCGTCTAACTAATTCAACGGCCTAAAAGCTATTTCATCTATTAGCAGGGGACAGAGGCTCCCTTTTTGGGCAGTGGAAAGTCTTATTGCCTTTTCTTTTCTTTTCTTTTTTTTTTTAAAAAAAGATCAATAGTGATTTCTCACTTTCCCTCTTGGGAATTCGAGAACTCGAGAACTATAACCCCTCTCAAGTGAGACACTCACCAACTGAGCTACCTCTCATCACTAAGTCTTGTTGCTATTCAAACATCATTTGAAGCACCAACAAGGTGTTGGCCTAGTGACAGTGGGTGTTGTCTAACAACCCCAAGGTCATAGGTTCAAGCCCTATTGGTACCGCATTTACGCTTAGATACGCTGGAGGTGCGCGTGAGCTGGCCCGCAGTGAATATGGGCGTACACTATCAAGGTGGAGGGGGTATGCGGCCCCTGGCCACCAAGGGAGGAAGTGGGGAACCACTATCGATCCCCTTTTTTTTAAAAAAAAACATCATTTGAAACAAAAAAAAAAAAACAATAGAGCAAAACCAGAGGTCATACAAACAGTTGCACACTGAAAAATCCTACAAAGTACAAAGTAATTGTTATTGGAGCTGGTAGTGGTACTAGACAGCCACTAGCTCTTTTGATCAAGATGTCTCCTCCGATTTTACCAATAGGTCAGATTGCATTGTTAAGATACATTTAGGCTGTGTTTGGTTTATAAAAAATTCGAAGGAAAGAAAAGTTTGCGGGAAAATGAAAAGAAACCATTTATTTGGTTTAGGAAAAATTGGGAATGAAAAATTAAATGGAAGGTTAGATGGAAAGTTTGAAGGAAAATTTATTTAATTTAAGAATGTTTTAGTACTTTAAACAAAATTTTTCATTACAAACCAAATAAAGTGAAATTAAGATGGATTTTAGGAGAGATTCATTTTCCTTAATATTTTCCGTTCTCTCTCACTTTCCTCAAACCAAACACAACCTTAAGAACTTCATAAAAATACACGTTCGCTGTATGACATGCTATAATTAAACTATAGAACCCGGTTCTTTATATGATGTTCTAGTATGTATATAACATATATTAATTTCTCCTCTAATAAAAAATATTTGTAATTTGTCAATCCCGCCGTATTTCTTAACATATTGCATAAACTCATGAATATGCTTCTATTCATCCGCAGTTGTTCAAGACATACCCGATCATTGTAACTATCTTATCTGTCTACATACTTGTTTTGATAAATCATCTTGTTTGTCATATTTTATTTTGCCTTGTTATAGTGAGTTGGGTAATGACTATCCATTTGCAAACTACTTATGGTACAAATCAACTTTGAAAACAGTAACAACTTTGATAAAATTTGATTGACGATCCCATATGCACACTTTTTTTTCCCCGGAGTTTTCTCATTTCTATAAAAAGTAAAAAAAATACTATAAAATTAAAAGAATCACGGTTTGTTGGATTAATATATAGTCTCAATGATTATTCACTCTTTAATCTTCACAAATATAGCGCAGGTTTGAATCTAGTTCTTAGAAAATAAATTATTCATTAACAAATGAACGAATAAAAAGATTGCCAGATAAAACTGACCACATGTATATTGCGTAGAACATCAAGCCTGTTGAGATTAATTATATTACCCCTGAAAAATTATGAAAGAACATACACAAGGAAAAGAAAAGAGATGATTGTGATCATGAATATGGCTCAACCAGATGATGATGAAAAGTAATGAACACTCTAGTCGCATTGACATTCAAAAAATGAAGAAAAATTTTAGATATTATGAGCCATGCCCTCTTATCGTTATTGTCGGTAAAATTAAAAAGCAATTTGGCAATGTACTAACAATATCAAAACTTGTTAGTAGTGAAGCACATCAGACAACAAAGCCATAGTTGACATTATGATAGGTCGGGTATTCTAAACACATATCTATTGGATCCTTAATTTTTAATGATTTTTCTAATTTGGCTAATTTTTTTTTATTATATATAAGTAGGCCAGCAGATATATAACATGACCCTGAATAATCTGAGAACACTTAAATCAACCGTGATCGAGATCTCGCTTAATAAAGGTAAACAAAATTCATCGGCGACTGTTTCTAGATGAATTTCATCTTTATCCATTTGATGTTTTTTAAATTCAATTACGACAAAAATTCTAATTGAATTGGGGAATAAAATAGTTGAAGTAGAGTTTGATTGAAAGATAATGAAGTAGAAAAGAAATCAAAAAACTTGATTGAAATAGAAACCATCACCAATTTGTTTTCTTCTATCACAATCTATCTGCGTTTTTGTTATCGATGCTCTTCATTTTTTGACTAACTTCTGCCTGCATTTTTCATTACCGTTTAGCAGTCAATCAATTGTTACTCATCTCATCTTTTGTCACTCCTCTGTTCTTTATTATTTTTAGGTTAGGCATGGGGCTATAATCGTAATCAAATTTAATCTCTTTCTTTCGCGTGGAATAAATAAACCCATTTTCAAAGTGAAATTAATAATGCCATAAGTAAAACATAAAACTTAATATCTACTATAATAGCATTATAGGATGTCGCGCTCCCGACGGTTATGCTCCCCCTCCCGAATCGAACCGGTTCAGTTCAAAATCGGTTGGTTCGGTTTGAAATCAGTCAGTTCGGTTCGATTTGAAATTTTAAGAAACTGTTCGGTTTGAAACGGGTAGGTTCGGTCCGGTTTGAAATGTTAATAGTTTGATTGCAGTTTCAAATTTTAAAAAACCGATGACTAATAATTTGATTCAGAATTTAATTTTTACGAACCGAATCGAATCGAACCGAACCGAACCGAACCCGTCGATTCGACGGGTACTCTCCCTAGTATATATATGTGTATATACATATAATAAAATTATAGGATGTCGCGATCCCGGCGGTTATGCTCCCCCTCCCGAATCGAACCGGTTCGTTTGAAATCGGTTGGTTCCGTTTGAAATCAGTCAGTTCGGTTCGATTTGAAATTTTAAAATACTGTTCGGTTTGAAACGGATAGGTTCGGTCCGGTTTGAAATGTTAATAGTTTGATTGCGGTTTCAAATTTTAAAAAACCGATGACTAATAATTTAATGGGAAAACTACATAAAGGGGTATGAACTACCACATTTTTACAAATCACGGGCGTAACTATCATTTTTTGCAATTTACAGGTATTTCAGTTTTAAGGCTGTTTTGTAAGTAAATATTTTTCAATCAAGTCCAGATCTAATTTAAGCTAATTACAAACTCACCCTCAACAAAACTTATCTAACCTAAATTACCCATGTTAATGTAAGCAAGTGTAGATTAAGATGAAGTTAATGTTAACGGTTGAACAAATTTAATGAATGAGTGGTTAGATTAGTTTTGTTGAGGGTGAGTTTGTAATTAGTTTAAATTATCTGGACTTGATTGAAAAATATTTATTTACAAAACAGTCCAAAAACTGAAAAACCTGCAAATTGCAAAAAATGGTAGTTATACCCGTAATTTGTAAAAATGTGATAGTTCATACCCCCTTTTATAGTTTTCCCTAATTTAATTGGAAATTTAATTTTCACGAATCGAACCCGTCGAGTCGACGGGTACATTCCCTAGTTATTAATAATATTCAAAGCAGATATTCAACCAGAATCAGTTATTATATACTCCCTCCGTCATCTATTACATGTCGTTTAAAGTTAATTTGAGTAGATTAAAGTGAAGTTAATGCTAGCGGTTGAACAAATTTAATGAATGAGTGGTTGATGTTTTTATAAAAAAATTCGTGCAAAAAGTAAAATCGTTAGATGATTACTGGTGGGGAATATATTTTTTATTGAATATGATAATGAAGTAATTAATGTTTTACATTTTAAGGTAGTTGTTGACATTAAATATGCATTGAAAATTGTTAAGTGACAAATAAAAGTGGACAAAAAAATTCGGTTAAGTGACATGTAAAAGAGGACAGAGGGAGTAAGCATAGTTATCCCGTCTGTCAAATGCCCAAAACAACGGCATGATTAAATTACAAGCCATTGGATATTTATTGCTATGGGGCCCAACAGCCTATCTAGAAGTTATTTTCGTCACTAAAATCCTGAAGATGACAGTTGTCCGTTTTAACGCAATTTCGGAATCTTACAAGGCTCCGAATATTTAGAGCGGAATAATATCCTTATCAACTATAGAATGGTACTGATGTGTTTATTCGATATCTCAACACGTGTTAAGAGCTAACTGGCTGTATTGTTCATCTTATCATCAAGCGGCACTAATGGCGAATTATTGGTCCCAATTTAACTTTTAGTAAACATACTCTCTTTTTTTTTACATGTTATTTATCGATTTTTTTTATTAATTTTTTTATTTGTCACTTACTAATTTTCAATACGTATTTAATATCAACAATCATTTTAAAATATCAAACATTAATCACTTCTTTGTCATAATCAATAAAAAAATCATTTATCACCTGTAACAATCTACCAATTTTACTTTTGCACGAATTCTTTGAAAAAAATAGCAACCATCAACTAATTAAATTTATTTAACCGCTAACATTTACTTCATCTTAATCTATTTAAATTAACCTTAAACGATATGTATTAGAGGATGGGGAGAGTAATAATGTAAACATGTCAAAAATTTCAACCAAATTTCTTATGAGGTTGTGTTATTACAAATTCTATCAATTTACTTTTTCCGTTGAAAAACGTTTTTAATTAATTGAAATTTCTCTCACAAATATCATTCTTTTTGCGTAAATAAGACTTCCTATCTTTGGAACACTCCATTTACACGTGGCAGCGGTTTTCTTTATCCACTTTATTATCTTAATTCTTAAAATTCGAGTTATTACAATTTCATTCTGGCTCCCCTATAGTACTGAAAATGACATATTCCATCCTACTTCATAAAAAATTACTTAATAAGGTATGATTCATTAGAAAGCTGGTCATTAAAATGAGCCCTCCAACACACTGTCAGTTGTTTTAGTTTCATAAGAAAGTATTAAATTATGAACATCGAATATGCAGTCGATTACGTTTAATCTCTCCACTACACTGTCATTTTCTCAATCATTCCTCACCTTCATCACTTATTTTACAATATACGTTATTTATCTTATTCTTTGAATTCAAGCTATATAAATTGTAGTTATGAAGTTTCTGCGTCGTGAATCGGACATCATATTTGTCATCTTCACGAATATTTCAACATTTTTATTGTAAGTTTGAACCCAAATTTTTAAATTTAGCGGAGCTAATTGTTGCCTAAACTGATAGTGTTGGAGAAAAATAATTCTTTTATAAATTTTATTTACGGTGTCGGGGTGGAGCCGGAGTAGGTGACAAAGAAGATGATGTTGTCAGGATCGATCATCTTGAGTTTGTACTTATAATTCAAACTATTTTTTCCTTTTTACATAAGATAGATTGTGAAGTGTATCAATCATGTGATGATTATATAAAGGACGTACAAGCTTCTAGTCTTTATGATTATGAGTCTATCAAACATGAAGAAGAAATTGCTGATAAACACATTTGTTAAGCAGAAGGAGTTGGTTTTCACTTCTAAGAAGACATGTTGAATTCACATATTAGAGTTTTTAAGATTTTGAATTGACAATTCAATTATCTTTAGATTTTGAGGTTGAGATTTAGGTATGGTTTTCTAGGTTTATCTAGCTTGAATCGGGGTGATGACAGTGATAAAGTAAAATTAGCGATATGATAATTGGTTTAACGGGGTTAAAATACTTTAGATGTTAGTCCATACTCTAATATCTTACATCTTCTTTTAAAAATAGAATAGTTTGGATGAAAACGGTGGTAGCTCAGGTTCTTTAGATTTTTTTTATGTATTTTGTGGTGGTTAAATAATAATTATTCGTGGTTAAATCAAAATCTGATGGGGAATAATATGATTTGAATTTTTATATATCTGAATAGTTATGATGTAAGAATAATTTTGATATATGTTGATGGAGATAGTGTATGATAATATCGCTTACTTTCTGAACCCGCCTGTTACCATCTTTAGACTTAAACCCATGCTCTCGAGGATGAAAACCCCAACACCCAGAATATAAATATATCTAGTAAATGATTTTATTTAGTGCAAAATATTTTAATATATAAATAATCTCTCAAGGTATACGGTATATAACAATTTTAAAAGACCTTATATGTAAATGAAAAACAAATGTAAAACTAAAATTAATTTGGCTTCATTAGTGGCTTAGTATGCCATGCTTATATTACTAAGGCATGATAATCAATTGCCAATTCATCTTTGGCGACTCTATCCATGATGAATTTATACTATATTTTTATGTTAAGGGAAAACATTAAAAAAACTGAAATTATTAGTGTTTTATCATCAATCTGAACTCTTAAAATGGTAAAAAGTAAATTTTTATTGATTAATTTATAATGGTTTTTTAATAAATAAAGTTTCACTAATAGAATATATTTGATTTTGTTAAATTTGTTAATAATTTTAGTTTGTTGAATCTGAACACACTTTATTTTTTTATGTCAATTAAGATGTATCATTAAATTTGTTGTAAAAAATGATGTATTTTAATGCACAAGTGTAATTCGTATCATAATAATACTTTAGGAGGGTAGGCCATTATGAGTGTGATTTGTGATAGAGAGGGTGAGGGTGATTCTTAACCATCTCCGCTATTAGAGTTTGAATTACTTAATGTCGGGAGGTGTCCAACTAATAAATGTAATAATATATAAAAATAGTTTAAAAGCTTAATTTAAATTTTTATTTCATAAAGGTAGGGCTGCAAACGAGTCGAGTCAAGCCGAGTAGTAAAGTGTTCATATTCGTTCATGTAAAATTTCACGAGTTCGAGTTCGATTTCGAGCCGAATATTAACGAGCTTTTAAAATATATGTTCAAGCTCGGCTCGTTTAATTTTAACGAGTTCGAGCCGAGCTCGAGCTTTACTTGAGTATTTGGATTGATATAATATAAAATTTAATATATATGACAAACATGCGTTTAAACAAGTTTGAACGAGTTTTAAATGAGCTACTCGTTAAAAAATCTTACTCTATTGACTGGTAACTTTATAAATTTATAAAAAAGGTTCGTAGTCGAGTCTAAACGAGCTTTAAACGAGTTTAAATGGAACTTTTAAATGAACCAATAAATGAGTCGAATACCTCATTGTTCATGTTTGACTCAAATGATAGACATAAGTTACATCCTTTTCATTTACATTAGACGAAATTTATGTTAATTATTATAGTCATTTTCACTAATTTTGAATTCTTAACTATTGCTACGATAGATTGACATGTGTTTGAATTTAAGCTACATTCTAGCTTAAGTCGGTAAGTCCTCGATCTTTTTAATAGAGTTATCAAGCTTCTTATCGAGCTTGTTCGCGAACATAAACGAGCCGAACACCCTCTTGCTCATGTTCGGCTTGTTTATTAAATGAGCTTATAATTATTGTACGCGATCGACTCGTTTATTAACAAACGAGTTTTGACCGAGTACTAACCGAGCCCGTTCGTGAGCAGCTCGCGAATACATCGGCTCGCTTGCAACTCTACATAAAGCTAGTTTAAATTTTTTTTTCACTTTTACATGTCGTATAATTCAGACCGTAATTGAAAAAATAATAAATTTTAAGGCTAAATTGAGTAGATTAAGAAGATGTTAAAACCAATGGTTGAACAAATTTAATAAACATGTGACTAATGTTGTTTTTTTTTTTAAATTTCATGCATAAAGTAAAATTGATAGATTATTATTGGTCAGAAATGATATTTTTTTATTATGATAAATATAATGAAGTAATTAAATAAAACTTGTTAAGTGCCTAATAAAAATAAATATATGAATTAAATTAATTGCCAAATAAATAAGACTAAAGGAAGTGTTATTGTCCTTATAAGATTTCCAATTTCCGATGCATCAATGAAATCTGACAAGGCAACAATATGAGAGGAAGCGAGACATAGGGGGCCGAATCTCAATAAAAGCAAACTTGATTTTTCTGAAAAAAATATAACAAAATTATGAACCTCACGCTTTTTATCTCTCTGTTTCCCATAATTCACCACGTCATCTTCTTCCCCAAACCTCCACCACTTAACATTTTATATATAAAAAACCCTAAAAATCCCACCTTTACTCCAAATCCCACTCTCCACCGCCGATCTCTGACTCCTCCTCGATTTCCGTCTCTTTCCGGCGCGTACCTCAGCTCTGATCTTTTATCAGCGACGATGACGGAGGCCATACTGTCAGATCTCGGTACGCAGGTGCTGATTCCGGCCTGCGCCGTCGTCGGAATTCTCTTCGCGCTCCTCCAGTACACTGTGGTGTCCAAAGTCAAGGTGTCGGTTGACAAGTCGGAGTCCGCCCGGAAGAATAGCGCTATTGAGCGCTTGATCGAGGAGGAGGAGGGCCTCCACGATCACAGCGTTGTGGCTAAGTGCGCCGAAATTCAGAACGCCATTTCCGAAGGTAAGTAAACACGCACTCGGATCGCGATCGTCTTTCCAACCTTTTGATTTCACTATTTTATGGAATTGCATTGCTTTGGAGTTGATGGATTGTGTCCATTTCCGGTGCTGGTTAAGTGCTTGAATTGAGTGTACTGATTCTTTCAGATTGACGGCGCATGATTTGGACCCACTGGAATAGGTGCAAAAAGATTTTATGTATATATATATATATATATATATTAGTATATATAATTTGCTAGGGGAGAGATCCATTCCTTATATTGAGAAACTAGTTAACCAATCATATTCACCTATTTATTTTCAAATTAAACACAACTAAAAACAACAATATAAATGAATGTGAGACATAATTAATTCATTTCATATAATAAAGTGGGAGAGGCGTTTGACATTTATGTAGTGCAAATTAAAAAAATTATTTTTCTTTTAATTGCGCTTAAATATTTGATTGACTTATTTTTTTTTGATTTCCGGATTTATGTTTTCTGAGTTATAAGTTTCTCAAATTTTTTTTATTTTTTTTTCTAGTGAACATTTTTTTCCTGATTTTGTACAAACACTTTTTTATTTTAGTAGTAAACATAGTGAACAACTTCGACTGTTCTTTACATTGCAAACATATGTTCACTATTAGAAAAAATTACCCAAAACTCACATAAAATACCAAAATTTTGAAACGTTGTTCACTATCCAAAATTTACAATAACAATGAACATAATGGATTAATGGAGAATCAAACAATTTATATATGGTGAACAAAGTGATTTGCGAATAAAAATTATGTAAATAATGAAAGAGGAAAAAGAGAAAATTAAATATATGATGGAGTGATTTGCTCCAAATTAATCAAGTGAGATTTATGTCAGATTTGTTACTAAATAAAAATTAATAAAGTATAATAAATAAAGTCAAAAAATGAGATATCATAATCGAAACACGATCATTTTGTGAACAAAATAATTGGTCCACGTTTGTCCACTAGGTTATCAACTTAAGGAGGTTTTCAATTGATCCACAAACTAGTTTGATAAATACAATTTTAATGGATGTCTGGGAGCTGGAGGGTTTCACCATGGTGTCTTCTTTCCGTTTGTTCTTTACCGTATTGGCCTTCTTCATATGTAGCACATGTGTCTGGACGTTTGGATACAACTTTTTTCTTATGTACTACTAAAAAAACCACAGATCTGGTAGTCTGTAAAAATCTGGGATTCCTTAAAGCAGTATAGGTCAACTCCTTTTACTCCTTTTGTCTGACACACCTGGATTCATTTCTAGCTGATTAATGAGTTGACAGTCCAAAATTGTTTGTGTCTTGCTTCTAATAATGTTTAGTCTCAATGTGTTCTTCACTAGAGGTTTTATACTTTTTGTGTTTGTTTGAGATGGTAGACATCTGGATTCCACTGGTCAGCGTGTTTTTCTTTTTGTTTAATAACTATTCAAAAATTATAGAAGTTGATCATTTATTAATTGGGTTGAGTATTTGTATGTATTGCTGGAACAGGGGCAGAGTCTTTCCTCTTCACTGAGTATCGGTATGTTGGAGTCTTCATGATTGCATTTGCAGTTTTGATTTTCCTTTTCCTTGGCTCTGTTGAGGGATTCAGCACCAATAGTCGGACGTGCACTTATGACAAAACCAAAATGTGCAAGCCAGCTCTTGCTACTGCTATTGCTAGTACCTTATCCTTTTTGCTGGGAGCTTTCACGTCGGTTTTCTCAGGATATTTTGGAATGAAAATTGCTACATATGCTAATGCACGAACTACTTTGGAGGCAAGGAAGGGTGTTGGAAAAGCTTTCATTGTTGCCTTCAGATCCGGTGCAGTTATGGGATTTCTATTAGCAGCAAGCGGCCTTTTGGTTTTGTGGGCTACCATTAATGTGTTTAAGCTGTACTACCATGATGACTGGGAAGGGCTTTTTGAGGCCATTACTGGATATGGACTTGGTGGATCTTCTATGGCCCTGTTTGGCAGAGTTGGTGGGGGCATTTACACAAAAGCTGCTGATGTTGGTGCTGATCTTGTCGGAAAAGTTGAGCGTAACATTCCCGAGGATGATCCCAGAAATCCAGCTGTAAGAACCAATACAACCTTTGATGATGCTGTCATTACAAACTATATTTTCTCTTCAACCTTTTCTTGACTTGTACAGCCATGTCTTAGGTTATCGCTGACAACGTGGGTGACAATGTCGGAGACATTGCTGGCATGGGCTCAGATCTGTTTGGATCATATGCAGAATCATCATGTGCTGCGCTTGTTGTTGCCTCAATCTCCTCCTTTGGTGTCAATCATGATTTTACTGCAATGCTATATCCACTCTTAGTCAGTTCAGTGGGAATTCTGGTTTGCTTGATGACTACACTGTTTGCTACTGATTTCTTTGAGATAAAAGTGGTGGATCAAATTGAACCGGCTCTGAAGCGACAGCTAGTCATCTCCACTGCTTTTATGACTGTTGGTATTGCGCTAATCAGCTGGCTTGCTCTTCCATCTTCCTTCACCATTTTCCATTTCGGGACCCAGAAAGTTGTGAAGAGCTGGTAAGCTTTGGGACTTTGTTTTCTGTGGTAAACTATCAACTGAGCTGTAATCACTGTTTTCAATGTTGTCTCATTGCGTGGATACCGTTTTGCATTTTAAGTTACTTGTCTAACTTTATCACTACGGTATTGTTTTTCCAGGCAATTATTCTTGTGTGTTGGTGTTGGTTTATGGGCTGGTCTCATCATTGGATTTGTCACTGAATACTACACAAGCAACGCCTACAGGTTTGAGTGGATCCTCCCCCTATTGTTTCTGCGACCTCATTGGCTTGTGCTCATTTTTTGTATTATTCAACTCTTCTCTCATCTTTTATTTCTTCTGTTGTGCAGCCCAGTACAAGATGTTGCTGATTCCTGCCGAACTGGAGCTGCGACAAATGTTATATTTGGCCTTGCACTAGGATACAAGTCGGTTATCATTCCTATTTTTGCCATTGCCGTAGCCATTTTTGTTAGTTTTAGCTTTGCTGCAATGTATGGAATCGCAGTAGCTGCTCTTGGTATGCTAAGCACAATAGCAACTGGTTTAGCAATTGATGCATATGGTCCGATAAGTGACAATGCCGGTGGTATTGCCGAGATGGCCGGTATGAGCCACAGGATTCGTGAGAGAACTGATGCTCTAGACGCGGCAGGAAACACTACTGCTGCTATCGGAAAGGTCAGTAATGAATATTTTCCCCATTCATTCCTGAGTCTATCCAATATGCTTCCAAGTGTGATTCAAGTGACGAAGGGTTTACAAGTATTATCAGGAGTATCCAATGTTTCTAAATAATTCAAATTGACAATGCAACTGGTGGCTGTCTTAATCGAGACGCTCGCTTGACCAAATTTTGGACTAACCTGTTGTTCTGCCTGTAGGGATTTGCCATCGGATCTGCTGCGCTAGTGTCTCTAGCACTATTTGGGGCTTTTGTTAGCCGAGCAACCATCACTACGGTGGATGTTCTAACCCCAAAGGTGTTCATTGGTTTGATTGTCGGGGCGATGCTCCCTTACTGGTTTTCCGCCATGACAATGAAGAGTGTGGGTAGTGCGGCTTTGAAAATGGTGGAAGAAGTGCGCAGGCAATTCAACAACATCCCTGGGATCATGGAGGGCACTGCCAAGCCTG
Source organism: Kalanchoe fedtschenkoi (assembly GCA_002312845.1). Classification (NCBI taxonomy): domain Eukaryota; kingdom Viridiplantae; phylum Streptophyta; class Magnoliopsida; order Saxifragales; family Crassulaceae; genus Kalanchoe; species Kalanchoe fedtschenkoi. The sequence continues at coordinate 5,632,915 of NQLW01000048.1, forward strand.
ATTATGCGACCTGTGTGAAGATTTCAACGGATGCCTCCATCAAAGAGATGATCCCCCCTGGTGCACTTGTGATGCTCACCCCCCTGATTGTTGGAATCTTTTTTGGAGTGGAAACTCTGGCTGGAGTTCTAGCAGGGTCTCTGGTCTCAGGTGTCCAGGTACATCGTCATGTTTCCTCCCAATGTTGTCTTCACTGGTTGTGGGCATTCGTGTGCATCCTTATCTTTGCTTCAAATCATTGAGTAGCAATTGTTTCTAATGTTGGATTGTTGACATGTAAGGTTGCTATCTCTGCTTCTAACACTGGTGGTGCATGGGATAATGCCAAGAAATATATTGAGGTAAGCCTCGATGCAACTGTTGAATGAACATGATGAGAATGCTTTATCCCATGGAATTTTGATACCTATCATTTTTCTTTTTGGGGGGGTTTGTAGGCTGGTGCATCAGAGCATGCAAGAACTCTAGGGCCCAAAGGATCTGACCCACACAAGGCAGCTGTGATTGGTGACACCATTGGTGACCCCCTCAAGGACACGTCCGGTCCATCACTCAACATTCTTATCAAGCTGATGGCAGTTGAGTCACTTGTGTTTGCGCCATTTTTCGCTACCCATGGCGGTCTGCTTTTCAAGATATTCAAATGAAGACTAGGTGAAAGACATTTTTCAGCATCGGATGAACCAGCATTTGCACTATCCATACTGCGGTCGTCAACACCCCTGGAGAACCAGCTCCCGATCTCGGGGCACAATCCATGCAGCCCCTGTTTTGTTCTCTCCCCCTCCCTCTCTCATATGCAACTTGAAGGATCATAATTCAGGGATCCTAAATATGTGCGACTTTTCTTTGCGAAAATTTGTAAGCTCAATGAGGTGCTATTGTCTGGTTGCTGAGGATGATCACAATGGCACTCAGACAGACAGCTAGAATCCAAGTCATTTTCCACTAGCATAAAATTGTTGTTACTTTCTTTTCTAATATATGACTCCCTGATCAATTCCTTTCATGACCGTTCATATTATTTTACTCATTCGTTTTTTTTATGGTCAGGAGCCACACATAACCGATCATACCGTTCATATTATTTTACACTTTGATTCAACCCCTCTCAAGTAAATTCACAGCTCATATATCTATATCGTATATTGTACTCTTCCCAGGCTTGTCGTGTTGATGATAGTTCTGCACCTTCTTACACAGCCCATGTCTCTTCTTATCTACAAATACAACTGCAGGCTCAATCTCTCAATCTACTTTTGTTTTCCATTTTTTTTACCTTTTGCCATTAGTAACAACGAATATCACCTATTTTCACACTTTCAAACAACAAAAATGACAGCATGATAAAATAATTGTCACAATTCGTAACTATGATAATAATTCGTTAAGGAATGTCACGGTTTGGAACTATGACAATAATTCTTTCATGGTTCTGGACCGTGATAATCATTTTTCATAGTTCCAAAAAATAAAAATTTAACTATGCATATAATATTTTTTACATATAATTTATTATTATTTTTTTTATATTATAGGTAGAGATATTTTAAATGAGATTAGGAGGTTAATGTATTTTAGGTACTTTATTTCTGCAATATCAAAGATTCATGAGCCCCCTAGTTACAGATTTTTTTGTTCAATATACTATTTCTGCTTCAATTTATTTCAAAAATACCTTACTGTTAAATTTAGTTCTGATTTATTTATAGCAAACCGTCTTCTTTTCTAGTTGTTTGTGATAAAATGGACCGCCTTTCTCCTTCTTAGAGTGACACGCTTCTTCTTGCTCACCTTGCTCAGCCGCTCTCTTCATCTCTCCATTCACTACCAATAGACACCCATTATTACCATTTACCTGATAAGCAAGCAAGCTCCACAACCTCTGCCATTTCCGAATAGTCCAGAGCCTCCGGCACATGTCAGAGACGCATACGCCGTTTCTCTAGCAACATCAACTCCATATTCACAAATCCCGCCATCAAACCGTGATTGGTGAAGGCCATAAGGTATGGGTAAACCTTCGCTAATACAAACGGTTTTGTTAAAATAGAGTAAATAACAAAATAAACCAAAAACTATAATACTTTGATACAAAATGAAGAAGTGGAGAGATATAAAGCCATATTGGTAGCTAAAGATTTTACTCCAAATCGGTCTTTGATTACTTTTGAAACATTTGCACCTGTCACCAAAATATATCTACAGTTAAGAGTTCTTATTGCTTTAGCTTTTGCTCATTCCTGGTCTTTGCTTCAAATAGACATTACTATTACTTTTCTTCATAGAGATTTGGAAGAAACTTTTCATACCTCACTCTCACCAGATTACAAGATAAAAAACAAAGCTCAGTTTCACAAACCATTATGCTCATTACTAAATCTCTATATGGTCTAAAGCAGACTCAAAGACAATGATGGTTCCACAAAGTTTTTAGTAGCTTTATTCAATATAGATTTCAGCAAAGTTCGATGGATCACTCTTTATTTGTTTTGAGCAACACAAAGGTACAATCATCATTTTCTCTTCTGAGATACAAAAACTGAAAGCCTCTATAGCTGCCAAATATGTTCTGAAGGATGTGGCACCTGTTAAGTATTTTTTTGGAGATTGAGATTGGTCGGTCTACCAAAGGTATTTTTATGGCCGCTCTGCTGCATCTGGGAGCGCTGTAGGTTGTGAAGAGACTGAGTCCAATGATAACTCTTCTGATTGGAATGTCTCACGAATTCAATCATCACAGTGTGACAATGCATTCTTAAAAGGAGTGTTCCAAAAGTGAAGGAACATCCTTTGACGGCTCAAGGCTGTCATTGTGTGTCAAGGAGGTGCTTTCAGCAGGCATCAGCTTCTTTACAACTAAAGAGTTTGGAATATTAAGTAAAGGCACGAGTTAGAGACAATTCCAAGAACATCTTACAAGTTAATAACAACCATGTGAATTAGAAGTGAGGACAGGGCTTAAATAAACATTTGGGTTCGACGAGATTAGAAACTAAGATTGAGTGAGCAGGGGCTTTATTGTTACGTTCTTATGGCTCGATGGAGCATTAGTTTTATCCAAAGTCTTATGACTCGCTGTCTGAACTTTTTAAAATTTCACTCCTTAATAAATTTACTTTTTCAAAAAAAAAAAAAAAAACAACCACGGTTATCCAGATCCAAGAAACCGCCATAGACTGAAAAATGGCATCCCCTATTTGCTAGGTAGCTTTGGCATACTCATTCAGCATATCTTTGCAATAAACTCCTCTCCAAGTAACTTGACAGAAAAGTTTAGTTTGAAATTCATCTTAATCTTGGATTCAGTTACCTGACATTCGGAGGGTTCGAGGCCAGAACTTGAGCTGTGAGATACAATCTGTCATTCTAGTCAAGAATCTGCTCCTCTGAGAGAACCATGCCATTCCCATATTCTTCCAGCATCTTTTTCGGTCTTGTATGCTTGGTGCTTCTCTTCCTCTGGACCTGCAAAAATGACTTCGCAGATTCTCCCATCTCCTCCATCAATGATTGAGCTTGTCATCCCAAGATTCACAGCCTAAATAGGCTAAATTGCAAATCAGAAAAAACTTTCCGGGTCATACATACATACAACCAAATGAAAATGAGAGACCAGACCAGGCCTGACGTGACCTGGAAAACAACACCATGAGCTGAGGGCAGGACCTGAGATTCCTCAGCTCACCATCTCCCTCTCTAGAGATAAGAATGGGAGCTTTTGCAGGTCAACAGCTGGAAACACGCAGTCTTCTCTTGAACTGATTTTGGGACAAATGTAGATGTTGAAATGGTTTTTTTAACCAACAAAATGTTAGTGTTGTCTAACAATCTTAAGATTCTATATTCGTATCTTGGTGATATCACATGCGCATGAATATATACTAACCGAGTGAATCTATTCTCACTATCAAAATGGAGGAATGTGCGACCCTTGCCACCGAAAAAAAAAATAATTTTTTGATCTCATTCTGTGAATCCATTGATTCCGTAGTGCGTAGTCTATGTCTGCTGTTTACAGTTAAGCGCTGCTGAGACCTTAGAGCACACTTTAGTACAATGTGTGCGTAAAAAGTATAACATATATTAATTCTTTTAAAAGAAAATTTGGTGTATTGTCAAAATGTCACATACAAATCAAAATTTTGAAGTCATGAAATTCAACAGTTATTCGTAGACCAAATGTAATAATCAGATCAGAGTCGAAGATGAACTAAGAGCTCAAAGTAAGCAATTTTCTTGGTATAGCTTCAATTAACTTCAGCGATGTGAAGTGTTCTTTGTGGATTGACCGGAACATGGTACCAGCAGAAGTTTATATCTTGGCTGCATCAATTGGCCGCCTCCCTATCTGATAATTCTGAAAATATAAGTCCACGTAGTTCTTCACAGTCTTGTACAGCCTCGGCCGGTCCTCATCCATCAACTCACCTGCAGGCTCAATCTCACTTTCCCCATCTGGTATGCAAAACACAGCCACAGATATCCTCTCCTTGCTCGCATTTGTCGACACCCTGTGCACTGGGCTCCAGAAGTACCCATTGCTCATAATCTGCAAACCCAGCACATTACATGGATAAGAAAAGTTTTAAGCTCAGCACCGGATTCAGTTCATCAGGCTATAATGTTTACCTCCATCTGGTCGCCAACATTGATCAGAAGCGCATCAGGGATCGTTGCCACTTGAAACCACTGACCATTTTTCTTGACTTGTAGCCCCTCAACATCTTTGTCTTGTAGTAAAATGGTTAGAGCTGATCCGTCAGCGTGAGGCTTGACGCCTAGAACAAGATCAGGACGGGGACAAGGCGGGTAGAAGTTGAATCTGGCATACATTTTCGGCTCTTTTCCATACATTTCCAAGAAACAATGTTCATCCAGACCCAAAGAAACAGCCATGGCCTTGAACACCTCCTCCCCTATTCGCTCGCTGGCCTTTGCAAACTCATCCAACACATCTCTGATCGCCAATACCACATCATAAACTTAAGCTTGAGAAATTTCTTAAAGTCAAGTTTGGGTCTGTAAGTAAATCTTGAAACAAGTTACCTGAAGTTTGGAGGCGTTTGAGGCCAGTACTGGAGCTTTCTCTGACCTATAGGCATTATAGTGAGATATAATCTGTCAGTCCAGTCAAGAGTTTGCTTCTCTGATAGAATCATGTCATTGCCGTAGCCTTCAATGTCATCTTCTGGTCTTGCATACTTCTGCTTCTCTTCCTTTGCAGTGGCAAAAAAGGACTTTGTAGCCTCTCTCGTCTGCTCCATCAGTGAGATCGACATTCCATGATTCACAGCCTGAAGTGCCAAATCCAAAGTCTTATGAGTTCTAAGTGAAGTATCCAATAAGCCGTCATAGAGTCAAACCCAAAGCTCAAACACTCTGAAAACGCAAGAAACTTGGAGCTTATTCCTCCCTTTTTGCCTCATATTTATCCAAATTTGATTCTCCAGATGAAGCTTTTATGATTGAATTGTTTACTTCCATCTTCTTAGATGTAGAGATTTGGTTTTGGCTTATTCATGAAAGATACAAGTAAGGATGGGAGCAGCTAAGAAACCAGACCTGAAAGCAACCCCATGAGTTGAGAGCAGACTTGAGCTTCTTAAACTCTTCATCCCTCTCTGGAGACAAAGATGAGAACTTTCTCAGGTCAACGACTTGAATATCAGCAACTGGGAAATGGGCACCGACTGTTTCGCGGTCCTGTCCTTTGTAGATGTATCTTTCCGAGAACTCTTCACCATTGCTGAGCTGCTCTTGAACTGGTTTCGGGACAAAGGTAGATGATGATGACGACGACATGGTTTCCCTTCTTGATCTAAGTCAGTGAATTCTTCACACTTAGCTGAATTGGGTTTTGTAGTTGTAGCTTAGAGTTGCAACTTGACTTTCAAGACTTTATGAAGATCTGGATGAAGTGTAAACCTCCATTAACCGGAATAAAATATTCTGCCCAGAGTTTGTCTGATAAGAACAATCATCATCATCAAGATATTACTTGCAACTCACTATGAGCGCTGAGCTGCTAGTGCAGCAGGTCCGTATCTTAACAATTTCTTCAAAATCACTCTCTTATTTATCAATAGCTGATGCAGTAGTAATAGCTTAGCACTCGGCAAGCTTTGAGCTTTACGTGCATCTTTTTGCAATGTAGGTCAATCAATAAGTAGGCCGCATATTACAGATTACACTACTTACGTCCTGCGCCATCCTGACCGGCTACAGGCAGGAAGAACCTTATCCGGAATATGGGCAAAAACAATGGAATAAGGAGCTACTGTTATGGGCGAGGATGCATTGACTTGCACAGGTGGTAGATAAGGTATTTCCCCCTGCGGACTGACATTTAATATCTTGCCATTGAGCAGCATGGTTTGACTTTGCAAGTATCCGTCTTGAGCGGTCAGGTGGTATTCTTCCCTTTCGGCTAAAGCACTCTTGCGCTGTCTCCATGGCCTGGTGAACTTTCTGCTGCGAGAGTGAGATCTGTGTCTGTGTCTCACACTTCTTCTGATGCTATTGAATTTAGGCTGTGCTAGGAACGTGGTGTTCCCATCCAGGTTGATCAGCAGCAATACCACTCCCTTCTGTGAAGAAAATTCATATTAGAATAACTTAAAGATTAATGTTTCAACGGGTAGAGAGGGCAAAGCACTTTGGATCTTACAGACTGCTTTGCGCAATGAGCATAGGCCCGGATCTTTTTTGTGCCGCTTGAACTCGTGAAGCTAGTTGACAATACGTTTCTTCCCATCAACCGATGCCAGAGAAGAGCGCTGCCGAATTACAAAGACGTGTCATTTCCAGTGATACTAATTTTCCGAGCCAAAAAATTTACTCAATAAAGGTTAAGAAGAATAAATGTAGACACGAACCTGTAATAATCCGGATTAGGTGCAAAGGTAGTGGTGTTGAGCAGCCCATAGTTTCCACCTATCAAAGTCTGTCTGCAGTATGTTTTCGTGTTGTACACTGCAGACATGCCAAGCTGATCGAGATACCTGATATTAACATGAGCAATCCAAATTTAGCGTCTTAGTGTGGTCAGTAAACATTTCAAGCTTAAAAGTTGTGCAAACAAGTTTCTAGCCCCGGTTTTAGCAAAGTTTACCAGAAGCTGTAAACAAATGTGTTTGAGACACGGTTCCGGCCACTGTTATACGCGCCTCCTGACTCACCAACCCATGCCGCTGCTGAAGTTCGTGAAGTATCAATAATTGTCTTTAGGCCTTTGAATGTACCAATTGTGTTGTCAAGAGTTGACGGATTAAGAATCTTCTCAAGGAGATGTGCATCTACTCCTGGGAACATAAAACCAAACCACACAAACACATGTCAACTCAGATTTTCATGCTCTCAAGAAATGTAAATTTCAAGAAATGAGCTTACCTGGTCCAAGATTATATATGTGATGAGTGACAACATCGACTGCTTTGCCTGTCTTGTTTAAGAACTCTGTGAACCAACTTCCTTGGAAGAATCCTCCTGGTGATATAACAAGCGGCTTTGTTTTGCTACCGTTGTATATATCATCAACTATTTTCCGCAATGCTAATGTATCGGACACATACTGGTCTGGTTCGACTCGTGCTCCAACTCCACTTCCACATAGTTCATTTCCTGAAAAGAAAGTTCTCGGCTTTTTACTCAAAATGCCAGTGGGCAGTTTCGAGCTATTGTTGAGACCAACAAACAACTACCGACTAACCTAGCTCCCATCCATGTATTGGATAGCCTTTCTTGACAGTGTAACGGATAAAAGATTCAGCATTTGAGTGATCCCAAGGTCCAACAGCTGGAGTACTTTGACCAGGAGGAGCGGGTTTTAAAGTTCTACCATATAAGGCATTCAACCCAAAAATGATCTGAGCCCTGATCCAAGAAGAAAGTAAATATAGTGTGAATCTTGGTAGTCCCTGAAAACAAATCCAAACAATCGACTTAAAAAGTGAACCCTTTGTAGCTACCCGGATTTGTTGAAGAGGTCATTCAGATCATCCCATCGCTTGAGTGGGAAACATCCTTTAGTGAAGCCGAACATCTTTGAGTTATTTTTAGCAAACGGGACACATGGCTCTGTGCTGCCCTCAGTTTGGTAGATTACCTTGTCTTGTAAAGACCCACCTAACCTGATCTTCAGCGGTGAGAATGCTGCGTCATGTGTATTATAGTTAGCACTAGCAGATCATATCTGATCAACATTTGATCAAAATAAAACAGCAAGGATCCCTATATGATGAGGAGTCTCCATACCTTTAATGGCATTCAGGAAAATTGGATTATTTAGATCCTGCAAAAGGCAACGGAGAAATAAGAGTATTTGAGTTCTTTACCCATAAATGGAATGTTAACTACAAGAGAAACAACCCAAATATGACCTCAACAGCTAGCAAAAACAGAGCTACATAGAACCCTAAGGAAGCCAGAGCAAATGTAGAATAAAATAAGAACAAGCAAAGCCACATCATCAAGCAGTGGATCTTACAGAGCAATCTACCATTGCCAACCGACATACTCAAAACACACTTTTTGAGAACCAAACACGGCAAGGAAAGGCACAAAATAGTTAGTGAGACCTCAACATCCAATCTTGCAAGCTACTCAATCATCTCAATGAAATCCCAAAAGACTGAATTCAGCAGTGAAAATTTCACAAACTGCAACAAAGTTCTGGTCTTTGCAAACAAAAACAAGAGCACGAGCCAAAAATTCATCGGGCAAGAATAGAAACCCATCAACTTCAAGATTAAAGTTGATGAACGAAATTACCAGATTAAGGAGTGAAGCATGTCCCCAACTACAAGTCCCATAGTCACATTTCTCAGGTGGCCACCAATCCAGAGTTGCACAGACTGAATCATCATCAATCGACCCAATCGAAAAGCTCCCATTCACAGCAACAACCCCATCTTCAACAACAGCTCCATTCACACCCTCTAAGCTCACACCCACCAACCCAATCCCAAACACAACCACTCCCAGAAGCTTAAACCAATAACCCATCTTGACTAAAGATTTGGACACCCTTCCAAAAATCTGAGAAGCTGGAAGGATTTGAAGCCGGAGAATGGAGGGTTTTATTTATAGAGAGAACGAGAAGCCCATCGGCCAGCTACTTTGCCACCGAACAAGGGGATAAATGCCTGAAGAACTTACAAAATAACAGAATAAATAATAGAGAAAAGTACTAAATGGGGTATGTATTATCACTCATTTAAAAATTACAGTCATAATTATTTAATTTTAAGATTTATGCTCCTTATCTGTTACAGAATTCAATTATAATTTTAAAATTTTTAATCACACCTAAAAATTATTTATTCAATTTAAATAAACTCTCTCCCATATCAATTTAAAAATGGAAAAATAAAAAATGAAGATATGTACTTCATCCATTTAAAATTATGCTCATAATTATTCAATTTTAATTTTTTTTTATAATTTATCCCAAAAATAAAATAGAAATTTTAAAATAAATTTGAAATGTATGATGGTGCATACCTTCATTTGGTACTTTGTTATTTCTAAATTGATTAATGAACTTTCTCATTTCAAAATTGATTGAGAGGGGGTTTATTTAAATGGAATAAATAATTTTTGGGTGTGATTGAGATTTTCAATATTACAATTAAACCCCACAACACAAAAAAATCGTGAATTTTAAAATCAAATAGTTATGACCGTAATTTTTAAATGAGCAATAGTATGTACCACATTTTGTAGTTTTTCCTAAATAATATGTTCTGTTTTGGTGATATTTACTCTCTCTGTCCTCTTTTACTTGTCTTTTAACCGAAATTATTTATTATTTTTTTACTTATCACTCAACAATTTCAATGCACATTTATTTCCCATAACTTCCTTAAAAGTCAAATATTAAATATAAATTTTATCTTTTCAACAACAATTCAAATCATCTCACCAATCCTCATCTATTTTTCTTCTCTCTCTTCTCACCTACCTTCCAAAATTATCTCATTCTCTCCTCCTTAAATTTCTCCCTTAATTCAAGAGTTTTTTAATTGCGCGACATGTAATACCGGACAAAGAGAGTAGTAATCATTTTCAAATGACAAAAAATGTGCTTTTATGGGAGAAATTCTTAGATGGACTGTGTACACCACGTGATGGTGGACACCATCAATTAGAATTCGTCACATGTCACATTGAAAAATCAAAATGACATGATTTTTTTTATTTTTTAACGTCATGATGCGTTCTAATTGATGGACAGTCCATGGAAGAATCTCTCCTTTTATGCTCAACTTTAAAGTCTGAAAATGAAAATCTCGTGTCTATGCATACTTTTTCCTAACTACTTGTGTATCACATTTTGTTCTAATCTTCATTATTAGAGTTTTGTATAGGCAGTGAATCGAAATTCAACCGAGATAATTGATTTTTAATCGTATTTTCTAATAATTTATGTTTTAATATAACTTTTTTCATCTCTTATGGATATCACACATTGCTATTTTCACGAATTTGATTTATTTATTATAAATCTGTTCATTACTATTTTTTTTAAATTTAATAATAAATATACATTTAAAATGCAAAAGTAACGAATGAATATAAAATTGATAAGAAATAGCAGCAAAAAAATTCATAGTAATGAAATATATAATTGACACTTGTATACTTTAATTTAATAATTTATACTGACTGAAACAGTTATATATAGTCCATTAATATTTTTTATTTATCATTTAAGTTTATGGTTTAAATTTTAAACATAAATTTATTTAAAAATATTATTGAAATAGAATTCAAAATAAACCTATTAATATTCATATAATTTATTACAATATTTTACATAAAATTAACTACTCAAAACATTATTGAAAAACAATATGCTAAATATTATAAAATGAAGAGAGTAGTAACATAATTAACTTTTAATTTTTTATTCTAATTATAAAATGGTGATTTTATATGATTTGAAAGCGAGGCTGTAAGAAATCAATATCGATTGTTACGAATGATTCAATTTTATTTGATTCTGTGTTTAACTCTAACTAAAATCGGTATAATATAAATAATATACAAAAATTAAAACCTGAAGTATAACTTGTTATGTGAACCAAAATTGAATTTATTTGGAAATATGAGTTACCAAAATTGAAATGGTGACACACATTAGGCTCAGTCCAATCATTCATGGTGCATTGAGAGCACTTATTACACGAATGTTTCACTTTAAAAAAGATGTCATTTTACACCCATGTTTAACTTATATTGTGCACATATAATATAAAAATTAATAAAAATATAAAAGAAATTAAAAAGATGAAAAAATTAAAAATTAAAAATTAAAAATTAAAATCTTAAAAAATTAAATTAAATTTAAAATTTTAAAAAGTTAAATATCTTTAAAATATAATGAGATTATAATCAATTATTCATCTAATAATATAACAACATCTGATGAACATAAAAATATATGACAAACATATAACAGCTCATGTGTTAAACAAAATAACTCGTCTAATAAATATAGCAGCTTCTGATAAACATAGCATCATCGGAAAAACAAAGCAGCTTACCTGATGAGTATAATAGTTCATCAGATGAACATAACTAGTTCTTCCGATGTGTTAATTCTCTAAAATTATTGGACACTTTCATCCTTAAAAATACACATTAAACTCCACATAAATTTCTGAATTTTGCTCTGAAAACAATTTTACATAATATTACCCCTTGATTTTTTCAACTTTTATTATGATAGAGATGCATCAACTTGATTTTGATAACATAGCATGGACGCCCTAGATTTACTTAGCGTCAAGTAAGACATCAGTGAAGGAAAATTACAATACAAATAAACAATGGCTTTAAGGTTTTGTTTAGTCTAGGGAAAATGACCGGAAAAATAAAATGTGATGGAAAATTCAAAAAGTTTTGTTTTGATTTAGAAAAAGTGGGGGAAGTAAAGTATATTAAAAACAATAAAAGTTCAGTCAACTAAAGGCATATTTTAAATAGCTACTTTACAATTTTCTATCTCTAACTAAAAAGATAAAAATAAAGTTCATAAAAACTTAATTTTTCAAACACTTTTCATTTACTGTAAACCAAACAGACCCCAAGTTGCATTACAAATTGTGTAAAAATGAAGAAGATACTACTTAGTCCAACCAGTCTATACCATTCGCCCCTGTGGCCCATTTAAACAGTAAAAAAAGGATTTTAGTTGTTATTTTTGTATGCTGAATTTTCCGTACACAAGAAAAGGATATCGTGTAGATCTCACTTTCACATCTTATTCTTTTTCGCTTCCAATAAGTTATACCAAAATATTCCAAGTTATAAATTATATCATATCATTTGGTGATCTCTAGAACATGACTTAAATTTTACAGCATGTTTCATTCTTGAACTTATTCACACTTCATCTCGTCCAAAACACATAATTAAGAACTCTTTAATTATCTTTCTCACTCTCTTCAAAGTGCATTGAGAATAAAATTAAGATTTATTTATATATCATTAGGAGGTGTTCCCGAGTTCGAAATTGGAGATAAACGGAAAGAGAAGAGATGAAAAAATTGTTCTAGAATTATTTTTAAGAAGAGATTTGGGAGGAATTTGAGGGATTTGAAGTGGGTGAAACAGTTTTTTTTCTTTCCACCCGATTTGGGTGGATTTGAGCGGAAATGGACGGATTCACACGAAATTATCACCATACTCTTCACTTCTTTATGTTTTTTTTATTTTTATTTTGAAAAAATCATAAAAATGATTATGAACTACCATCACTTACCCAATTGCAATCCGAACTATCATCGAACAGAGTATTAACGAACAAGCTTTGACCGAGTAATGACCAAACTTGTTCGCGACTCGCTCGCAAGTACAACAGTTCCCTTGCTGTCCTAGTAGAATCCATATTAAGTCCAATTAGCCAGTAAGAAATGAACATTTTAATTTCCAGCCGACTTATTTATTTATTTTTGTCATATTTTTCGTCAATTTCTCGACATACTTTTTTATTTGCTTTTTTATATTTTCTGTCCACTCTCTGATAAATTTTTTTTATTTTCTTTGTAGTCGTCCTTACTCCATTTTCTGGCCAATATTTTTCTATTTACTTTTTATTTTTTTCTGAATAGTTTATACATTTTTTAATATAGTTATAAATTTGTGGTCATTTTTCGACCACTTTTCTGCCAATTTTTTTTGTGAAATTTCGGATCAATTTTTGATTAATTTTTTATTTAATTTTTAGCTTCATTTTCCGACCACATTTCGGCCATTTTAACTATATATAATTTTTATTAAAAAACCTCAGTTTTAATAGAGAAACCTACATATTTTTTTAGTTGTTGTATCTTATTTTTATTTTGACTTACATGTGTGTAAAGGTTTTGGGTTGATCAAAAATCCAATCCAAATAAACTTTTTTACTAAACTAAATTTGAGTTAAATTATTTTATTTGAGTTGAGTTTTGAGTTGTACTTTTTGGGTTGGACTGATCTTTGAGTTGAATAAATTGAATTCGGGTTGACCCAAATCGTAAAACACAATCTGAATTTATAAATATATAGAAAATAAAAATAAAAATAAGAAAATAAAATTAAAAAAGTAAAAATAAAAAAAATATTTTTTTAATTTTTAAAGTAAATGGGTTGACCCAAATTCAACTCAAATTATGAACTTTTAATTTGGATTGGGTTGGGTGGGTTTTATTTAAATTATTTTATTACAAATAAATTTGAATTATGAAAAATTTAACTCATATTTAATTTTCAATCCATATTTGCACCTCCTAATGTGTATGCCGCCTTATGTATCTTACTTATGTGCTTTTCTTATATAAAACCCTTTCTCATATCACATCACATCAAGAAGGTTGAGAAGCACCATAACTTGAACATGTTGTCATTGGAGTTTCTGGCCAGCTTGACGCAATAACAAGCCACTTGCTCCACTATCGTCTCACTTCTATTCACTTTAGGTTAGGATTCCATAGCTCATTGACCCTTTAAGTTATTTTTTTTTTTGAATAAGTGAAAGTTTTATAATCTTAGCCATAAAAATGGCTATTAATACACTATCGTGAAGCCATATGAATCACATAATAATTCTCTAAACTTCGTGATACAATAAACAGATGTTTAATCTGGCTCATTCTAGCCTCTTCTACCCTTTAAGTGTCTTAAGTTTTTGAACACTAGGTCTTAGAACAGTTTCGCTGTGACCTTGTTTTCAATTGAACAACTTTCCTCGCAACACCACTTCCTACAAAATCTCTTATGTCACTTGGCTCATCTCTGTAATGATCAAGTCCAGCTCTCATACTAGACCGTATTTCTATTGCAACTCAAAAGACTGAATTTAAAAATTATGGTTCAACAATTCAATATAAGTCATATTTTTTTTACTAGCAAATGTGGAACATTTGTCAAGTGACCACACTCAACAATCTCCCCCTTACTTGCGAAATGTCACATGCTCCCCTCCATTAATATTTCGATATGTATTTCTTCATGGCATGTATTCTTTTCGTATGTGCACTCTCTGCATCTCCTCCTTCTCTCTCAAGGTCCACCCTATGTCCTCAGTCACTGGCTCTAGTCTTTGGCTCAACCAGTAATTCACTCGCATATTTGTGAGCTACTTTTGTCGTTCTACGGCGAACATGATACTTTGAGTGCTTTCACTGATGTCTTTGCCCTCCATACATGTCTCACGTCTCGTATACTGGTTTTTTATCGAACCATAGACTCTAATACCATGTTGATATTTTTGATCGCCTCATATTGGACTATATCTCCATTGCGACTCAAAAGCCTAAACTTATAAATCGTGGTTCAATAATTCAATATAAGTCACCTCTTCTTCTTACTAACCTATATGGGACATTCATGCGGCTGTATCACAACTTTGAGAGTCTAATCCCCTAGCATTCAAAGTTAGCATTCTGAATGAGCTCACAGCTTTCTCCTTAGATCTCAAAAGGATCATATTCTGTTGGATTGCCTCAAACTTATATTCATCAATTTTATATATACATTCAACGATTTTATACACACATTCATCAATTTCATACATATATTCATCACTTTTATACATATATTCATTACTTATATAAATATATTTATCAATTACATATAATAATTCATCACTCTCAGACATATCATAACTTTCATACATATATTCATCACTTCTATTCATATAACTATCACACACATATATATAGGGGGCAGCTTTGATAATATCCAAGCTGCTTGATGGAATACCCCATTAAAACCATCCAAACTAGGTGCACTTGTTTCATTTAAATCCCAAACAGCTTTTTTAATTTCTTCCATGCTTGAACTTTTGCAGAAAATTTTATTTTGTTCCATTGTTACGTTTGTAGTGATATTATGAAAGAAATCACATTCAGTTTGTTCTTTCACCCACTGAAATAAATCACCAAATTGGTTTACAACTACTTCACTAATGATTTCCTTATCATATATGGTGACATCATTTTCCAGGGTTAATTTAATCATACCCTGCCTTCTTCTTTCTTTTTGAGTTTTTGCATGGAAATAGGCCGTGTTTCTATCTCCATCCTTTAACCAATGACACTGAGTTGATCTTCCAACATCTTGAATCTATTTATGTCCATTTAATTACATGTGATTTTCCTTCTATAATTTTATCAGAAAAAAGATTGGTCCCAGTGCAACTGTAGCTCTTGTTCTATTTTTTCCACTGTCTTCTCTCCTCTTCTAGATT
Organism: Kalanchoe fedtschenkoi; assembly: GCA_002312845.1. Taxonomy (NCBI): domain Eukaryota; kingdom Viridiplantae; phylum Streptophyta; class Magnoliopsida; order Saxifragales; family Crassulaceae; genus Kalanchoe; species Kalanchoe fedtschenkoi. The sequence goes on from NQLW01000048.1 coordinate 5,648,651, forward strand.
TTCAACACATCTCCAAATTCTTCTCTGTTCCATTTGACTGTCCGATGTTGTCACCCTTGAGCTACCCACTAGAAGCATCTGGACTGTGTCAATGAGCAGGACTAGTGGGAAGATATTTTTTGATAAAAGAATGTTGAGACTTTCACATCATCTAGGATTAGGATTTGAGAATGTGGTAGTCTATACATAGAACACTGAAAAAACTTTCAAATCAGAGCATGTCTTCATGTGAGATTAACTACCCATCAAAGGAGGATGACACTGAAGAGAGAACGGTTGTAAACACTACAAAGTGCGGAGAAGTTGAAATTCAATTAGTATCTGATAAAGATTAAGAAGTCTACGTAATGTCAGAAGAAGTTATGAAGTTTCAGATGACGAATAAATCAAATATTTCAAATAATTAAAACTATGGAATTAATAAACATAAATATGTCTCATAAACTATGATGAACAAAGATGTATAATTGATGTACATAACTGTAACGTTAATTAATATATCACCCAATAAAATGCACATGTATGTACATGTAAATATCATGAACATACCTATGAATATGGTGAGCATGACCATTAATATGATCAACATACCCATGTAACATGAATATATCAGAGCTACTAAGCATAATTTTACATCTAATGAACAAACATGATGATCTCATGTATGCACTATGTAAATGATGAACATACTGCCCAATAAAAATCTCATAAATGTACTCATAAATATCATGAACATACTTAAAAATGGTGAACATAACTATGTAACTGATGAATATATCAGAGCTACATAGCATGGTTATACAATTGATGAACTAACACGACAATCTCATGAACATACTACGTAAATTGTGAGTGTACCACCCAGGAAAAAGCTCTTGTATCTTCTCAAAAATATCGTGGACATACAAGTAAATATGGTGGACATGACCATTAATATGGTGCACGTACATATGTAACATATGAGTATATTAGAGCTACTGAGCATGGTTATACATCTTATGAACAAATGATTATATCATGAACATACTATGCAAATCATAAACTTATCACCAAATAAAAAGCTCCTATATATACTCGTAAATATTATAAATATACC
>NQLW01000048.1:5653865-5665467 GCA_002312845.1 Kalanchoe fedtschenkoi
CAAAGCAAGAAAGAGATACTTGCCAATCAATTGAGAGAATCTAAACAAATTCTGGGATTAGGGGTAGCTCAGTTGGTGAGCGCCTCACTTGAGAGGGGTTATAGCTCTTGAGAATTCCCAGAGAAAAATGAGAAACCAATATTGATCTATTTTTAAAACAAAAATAAAAAAAAATCTAAATAAATTCTGGCAGCAGTAGTTCGTAGCTGCAACTGGAGAAACTCTAGCCGCTTTCTTTTTAGAACAATTGGAGAAGTCAATGGCAATCCGTCGTTGCAGAGATCGTACTCACTTAGATTGGTGTCATTGTAATTGTCGTTCCAGAAAAAGATATAACCTTAACCACCACATATAACAAACACGAAATTTCAATTACAGAATTTTCACGGTAATAATCTGAACATATATATGTGTTTTTTAACTCATCAGCACAAAAAATTTGCTTTGAAGAACATACCCTTACAGAAGCACAGATGATGTCACAACTTTAATATGCATTTAAACAGACTATGAAAAAGATGCTGAAAATAACCCAAAGTTGCATTGAACAAGGGGTATGCGATACTCCCATTGATGGAGTGTACATTTATTACAAAATCAAGCGGAAATCATGTTCAGATCTTTACCGTATTTATACAAATATGTATGAATCAAATACAAATTCTATAATTTACAAAGTAGAATGGAAAAATGTCAGCATGTTGAAGAAGCAGAATATTAGTCAGCATACATATTTGAACCTATAAGGCATTGTGTTGGCCAGTTAGCCTCTGCAACTAATTAACTAGCTGGTTTGCAACAGAGAGTGTAAATTTACAGTTGAAGTGTTGAGTGGTCTTCTGAAATGGAGAAGTTGCGCTAGCTGGGAAATAAGTAGTCTCCGGGCTTGCAAAGCACTAACTATTTAAACCTTTCCACCAGATGAAGGCGAAAACCGTTGCGTTTCTGTAAAGGGAGACACGGATGATACAGAAGCAGAATTAGTTCCTCTGGAAGGAGCTGAAGTAAGGGAAGGAAACTTCTTCGGAAGCATCTGTCGCCAATAATCCTTTGGGAGCCGCGCAGCGTCAGAGGTCAAGAAAATGAAAGCAAGAAGAAAGAAGATCAAGAAACAATTCTGACACCCGGTGCCTGTGGTGGTTTTCATTTCTTCTATGTCATGTCATGACTCGTGCGGTTGCAGAGACATAATATATATGATGTTTGCAGGAGACATTTTGAATAATGTATGGAGTTTGCCAGCTCGTTGTGGTTGCGAAAGGCAGTGATAATGGCAGACAGTGGAGTATATCATAATGCTCCTCAAAAGTTACCTATATAGCTATGCTTGGATTTTCCCTAATAATAAACCAGCACAGCACAGCACAGCACTGCAATTAAATCGATCTCCAAATGCCAAACAGAATCGTCTCAAGTGGGCTTACTGTATATAACATTTTGATACTTGAAACTCTTGGTAGTTATAGAGCTATATTCTGCAATGACAGCGCCAGGAGCTCTCAAATAGAACAATCCCATAAACAACCAAGACATAATAAGATGTGAAATTGAATGAACTCTTCACATGCCAGTTCAAATATGTCTCCAACACATTTTTGTTCATACGGTACAACCAAAGCCCCAAATTCATAATTTGGACGTTATTAGATAGACAACACCTAAATCATTAGACCAACACTTTGTTAGTACTGAACTTTTATTCAATCTTAGATGATATGCAACTATAAAGTAGTGATCTTTTCCCATTTCGGATCATACCATCATAAATCTAAAGAATATATTTCCTGAAAATCCTCAATGCTTGCCCCGCTCCAAATTCATAAACTAATAGTGATGCAAATGTCGATGTTCTTTACATCATTCTTGTAATTCCCAGACAAACATCTCACTTTAAATATGTACGTGGGAAGCTAATGGGCCCAGAGTGTCTGCACCTTTAGCAGCAAGCAAGCGAATGTGTGCAGCACAAACGCTCGCTGTCACTAAGGCCTCAAACCATAATAATACATACTCCCGATTTAAATTGAGGATTTTTAAACATTAATATTAGTTTGTTGAACAAATTTAATAGTGTATTCAATATATTATTTTTAAATTTCTTATAAAGTGTAAAATATGTTTTATAGTCACTGGTGTAAAAATAATTCTTTATGGATTTGCAACGATGAATTACTTAATTTTAAACTTTTTAAGGTATGTGATTTTATTAAATGCATATTGAAATTGTTAAATGAAAATTCAAAGTGGATAATAAGAAATGATTAAGTGACAAAGAAGGAAGTATATAATATTTGAAAATTGAGAAATATTTTAGATCCATGTTTGGTGCGGCGAGTCAATATGTCTCTATCTACAGCTCAAGGGTTTCTGTTTTTCGGTGTATTCAAGGATAAATAGGTTCCCACCGCTAACTGAACAATTTTAATTTTCTTTAAAAAAAAGTGGAAAACCGCATTTAGACAAATTTATAGAACAATTATTATAACTGCGCTAAGACAATAGAAATGAGCATGAAAATAAGACATTTGATCTCAAAATTAAATAATACTATTTTATTCACATAAATTAAAATAATGAATGAAAATGGTTCGGTTCAATAAATGAATCGTTTCATCTTCTTCTTTCTCACCCCATTCTTAAAATCAGGAGTGGTGAGGTCATAATCTTAATATTCATCTCATGCTTAAATAAATCCTTATTCTTCAAGCATGCGGAAAAAAGTTAATAAATATATATTACTAATGTAAAATATTTTACAAAAAGAAGACTAATGTGACAATATTATTAATTTTTATACATTAAAAATTTATATTTTAAGGGTCAGTTGTAGCCAATAAAATAATCAATAGGTACCGGGTCAAACCAATGAGAGAATTGGTGAAGGGGACATCACTTTTACAGATATGTCCATGGTTACTTTGATACACATCAGACAAGTCGGGTTACTCATGTTCAAATACTAGTTATGCGAGCTCAAGCCCGCCAATTAATTTAATTAGATGAAAAATCCTAGTCAGACCGTTTAATACAGATGGATGTTATTTAGACTAAAAATAGCTGCCACTTCTTTCTTATATTCGTGCGCGTTGGCTTAATTATCCGTTTACTTATCTTTCCATCATACTATTTTTTATATATTATTCTTTATTAATACTTGCAATTTAATTGTTTGTTCCTACTTGTTCTTTGATTGCTTATAAATATGAGGACCTTCGTGGTAGGTTGGGCATACTTCCTAAAAATACTTTTTGAGTTTATGTATTGATTGTTTGGACGAATGTCCTAGACTGTTATAGTCTGATTGCTAACATCTACTCCTACTACATTGACTCTATCTCTCCAAATCAAAAGATCAGGACCACATCTTGTATCAAGTGGTGACAGAGCCAGATTTCTCTATGAGAGATTTACGAACGTTTCACTTTTGTTTTCTACAATCCCAAAGAGCCAAAAAAAACTTTGTATTCTTCATTTTTTTCTTACAATCCAAAACCAAAAAAATCTTTGTTTATGTCTTTCAACATTCCAAAAACCCAAAAAGAAAATCTTTTCTTGAACTTAGAAACACTTTGAGGTTTTGATAAGTCTAAATTATTTAACTTATTTTATACTTAAATCACTTGATTTTTTACCGTTCGAGGGTTGAAACTGATGGTTTTTGTGATTTTTATTCTTAAAAGACTACTTAAGTGTTAATATAAAAATAATTAAAAAGATAGTTTAATGGTGCAAAAGAAAAAAAAATTAGACCGAACAAACAAAGACATAAATCTGCCCGCGCACAAGTTTGCATGCTTAAGAGTACAATCGTGCATGGTGGTGTGGTAAAGTTTGTAAACGTGTAATCATTAAGAAACGAGTAAGAAGCTCACTCAGAAAAAGGTCGTGCAAAACGTCTTGCGCACGTCTTGCAAAACGTGTCATATCTTTCACGTCCAAAGTCTGATTTTGATGATTAAAGATGATATATAAAGAAAAAACCAATATGTACATTTTACAAGAAGATCTCAAGTAAGATTCTCAATGGATTCATGCCTGCAAAGTTGACTGGTCCATGTGTTGTCAAACACTCTAAATTCGAGTCAGATTTGGCTTCTTGATTCCTTTTTTAACCAGAAAGATAATTTATCAATTCAAAATGACGCGAAGAATCTACGCCTGAAGGTACATGCCGAGTAGAAGACTTGTTACCTAGCAGTGCCAGTACCCCACCTCAAAGGCTCGAGCCTTGCTAACTAAAACTACGCGTAACAGAACCTGTCACCAATGAGCCAAGCCCTATCACGATCTAATGTCAGTCAGGAGGCTTCTGGCTTGAACTGCCTCTTACATAACATCCTGTACATTGCCTTGGGGGAGGTATTGCGCTAACAGCGACTGCCTGCACCTTCCTGTTTCAACAGGGTTCTAGCAACGATATTATAATCCGCTTTTATAAACCTGAAATTCCAATTCCAGGGCCTGTGCAAGTATGGAATCGCTTCCCAGTGCCTGTCTAAGTTCGATCCAATGCTATTATCTTGTTGAACTTCTTTGATACTCACCTGTCATTCCTCTGCAAACTGTCGCACTTCTAACAAGAGACTAAAAATGCCTTTTATATTTTCCACACAAAGATTGTCTATCTTAAGACCAGCAATAACCTCCCCATCATTCTTTTTTAACACGGTCTCAGGACAACCTCTATCCCCTACCAGATTAATGGTTTTTCCCACAGCAGCCGAATGCCACATTGAACAAGCTCTAGGCCTGCCCACCGCGGTCAGGTACTGTACACCCCACCTCTGCATTCTATTTTCCTCCTCTCTTGAAGCTGCAAACCTCGCACCGAAATTTGTGATTCTAGCAAAGAGCAGGCTCCTGATGATTGCTTTTAAATTAGTATCTGAAGATACCCAACGACCTCCTTCCTCCTTGAACATCCAGCCACAACAACCTTTCCACATTTCCCCCAAACCAATCACAAAATTAACCATGCATATAACCTCCCTTTATAATTTGAAACTAGGAGAGGAAAACCACACTCTCAGCCCCTAGTTAAGATTGCCCTGCACCTTCAGTCTAGTTAAGTACTCTAAAATGTTCCAAACCATCACAGCCATCTGACTCTTGATAAAAAGATGTTCCATAGTCTCCTCGTTACCTATATCGCAACATATGCACATGGATGCCAAAACTACACCCTTCCTCTTGATAAATTCGTCAGTATTCATGCCTCAATTTCTAAAGGAACTAATTGACTTTTTTAGGGATGAACCTAGACCATATCCTTTTCAAATTTCTGCCACCTCTTTCTGACCCTCTTGAAGAATTCCTGTATTTCTTAGGAGTCACTTCACTGAACTTACCCTTCAACTAAACTACCATGTCCTCAAATTTTAACATAGATAACTCATGTAGTTAGAGTCTTGCATGGATTGGGATGATATTTGCTAAGGAATTGTGCAAGGAAGGAGAACCCATCATTTTCTTTATCTTGTGATTATGATCATAATTTTTGGGCGTCTAGATTGCTGGAATACACTAGAGATCATTCTAAAAATTGTAATCACCTTTCCATACCATCAAGTTGTAATCCTGCTTGATATCTTCCACGATTGGTTGCAAGATTTTCCACAATCCATGTCCGGGCCCTTCCCTTTTGCCATCATATTTGCATCGCATTAACTTTGCCCAACCTGACTGACCTTCCACGCCAATTTAGCATGCGGAGACTTCATCGTCACATTCATTTTGCACAAATCATTCTGCGTACATTGTGCACATTTGTCAAAACTAATCCAATGCCTCCACTTATTGTCACAAGAATCCCACAAAAAAGTAGTTATCAGCTTCTTAATTCTAGCCAACACTCCTTTCGGGATTGAGGTCGCTGCCTGCACAAGAGTTAGCTTCCCACTTGCACACAACAAATTTGCTTTCCACCCCGGCAGCTTTGACGACACCTTTGAAATAAATCCGTTAAAATCATGGATACGAGCTTTACCCTAGGTCACTTGCACACCCAAATAAATAGTTGGGAGACTCCCTTTGGTACAACCTAACATTAAGCAAATTCTATCCCTTCCCCTCTAACATTTGCATACCTTCAAAATGAGTCCCATTAGTACTTTTCTCGATTCCTATTCAAACAAATTATGATTCTTTAATTGTTTATAGAGATTTTGAGTAAATAATCATAGACACTAGAGAAGACTTACTAAAGAGAGAACTTCTAGTGTTATACTCAAATAACCTTGGATAAACACTATATAAAGAGGGTTTCAAACCCTATCCAAGACACACAAGCTTGTTCAAAGCTCTCTATCTTTCTAGTCCAAGTTTCTCAGTGGTATTAAGTCTCTAAAGTTAGTGGAGGTCAGCAAGGGGAGTTGCAGTTGAAAGCAGCAAGTTAGATTTGAATGGATTGTTCCTACTTACTTATCTTTGTGTTCTTTCATGCATGTTAATTTGTTGCTCATTTCCCTTGTGTAATTTGGGTTAGAAAATGTATAAATTTGATGTTGTGAGATTATGTTCTTTATTAACAAAATTCATGCTTTTCATGTGTGTTTATTAATGTTATATTTAAGGATGATTACACTATCGCATGATTTCTGTCTTGTCATAATATTCTGATGCATGAGATCATGTATTTTGTTGAGTTTGGTTCATCATACGAATTTATCTCTAGAATCAATGATCCACAAATTAAAAAGTTAATAGCCTAAATTGTGCGTTTATCCACCGATTTCCCTTTTTTTCTAGCCAATCTTGCTTTTTAGTATGTTTCCAAATATTCATAAACCCCTAAATATTTAATTTTATTTTCTTAGTTACTAATCTAGTAGGTTATGTCATATCCTTATCAATTTAAGCCTTACTTGTCACTTACTAGTGTGATGAGGTAATTTATTTGTATAACACTCGTAACAACGGTGTTATCAAATTTGTCATGGATAATGTTTTATTTTACTTGCATTTTTTATATTTTTCCTTTTTAGTGACTTTCTTTTTAATTTTAATCTCTATAATTTTTATTTTTATTTTTTTTAATTTATTTGTTTTCTAACTTTTATCGGATATTTTTTACTGTGTGAATGTTCGAACGATCTACTTAAGTGAATGAATCTAGTGTTTGAGAAAGAGACTTTCCCATTCTAACAAAAATCTAGTATTTTAAAAATAAATTAGTCAAAATATAAATTAAAAAAAAATATGATAAAAAATTATTAAAATAGAATTTGATATCAACATATTGCTATCGCTAGTCAATATCATAACATTTATTATAATATTTCACATAAAAATGATGAATCAAAACGTCATCCAAAAGTTCAAAACTACATGTATTAGAGAAGAAAAGGAGTACAAGAATTGTTAAAGATTTGTGAACCCCTACTCAAACTAATGTTAATGGACTCAGAACAGAAATGCCAAAAAAGGAAGACGAACATCAACAACATGTGCAACTCTGAACAAGAAGAGTTGCAACAGTTCTGCAAATTTCACAAGCCCGTATGAGTTCTTTCACGAAAACAAAATACCTTGTGACTTGAACTATTTAAATCCTGTAAGAGGCAAACCATACTCTTCAAAGAATGTGCCAGCACAACTGGGAAACCCACAATCATGCAACAGTGGGATAAGGCCATAGAGCATGGTGTACAGGAACACATCACCTCTAAAATTTCAGGCCACCACTATTAGATGCTGCCATTTGAGTGTTGAATCGATTAACTAATGTCCTAATTGCTCCTCCATATTCAGACATCCATTTCCTCTGCATTTACCGGATAACTCCGTGACATTAATATTTTTTGTTTCTTCCTCAACTGTCCAACAGCTTCCTTGCAATCTTCATTGTCTTTCTTTCTATTCTTTGCACCAGACATGTAGGCTGTTCTTACTCTAGCAATCTCGGTCATCCCTGCATCACAAGCAGCACAATACCAACTCCCTTTCGGAATTGAACTGAGTGGTGGATTCAAGCAGTGTATATGATATCCATGATCACAGCAATCACACAACACAATCCTCTCATCATCTGTATCAGTGAGGCAAATTCTACACAGACAAGAGGGGCAGTACCAACAAGATGCATATGATTTTTGTTGCTGGATTGTCAAGCACCTTTCATGATAGAATCTACCCCGGCAGAACTTATGGCCACACACCTGATATCTGTCATCTTTTGTGATCTCAATGCTACAGATGTTGCAACTTTTCTCTTCCATGTCGCAATATGAGCTCTCCTCATGATCAGTTGATACTTCTTCGTCTGTAATTGTTACTGTGTCACCTGCTACGTCCATTACAACTTCTGGAGATTGCAGCTTTTCACATACTGCACAATTCTCGTGCGGCAGCCCAGTCTTATTAGCTATGCATTGGGAACAATATCCATTTCTAGAGGAAGTTCCTTTAAGAGCTGGCTTATGGTACATTTCCCGACACAAAAGACATATAGACAATTCCTTGACACCAGACTTCTCTCCAACTTCAGCAAACACATCAGGATGGTTAGCATTATCATGGCTGTCAAATCCTTGAGTTGAAAACTGCCCATAACCAAATGCATGTCAAAGAATTCTCAGTATCAACCAAGAAGAATTTCAGTCTTATATCTTAGATTCAGAATCAGCAAGTAGCCGCTGATGAAACAGAAAGTGTGAATATGTCACAAGGAAGACATTCAATTCAAAAGCACTCATAATCAAATCCTTAAAAACTATTAGAAATGAAAGACGTTCAAGTCAAAAGCACTTATCTAATCGTTAAAAAATATTAGAAATGAAAGACATTCAAGTCAAAAGCACTCATCTAATCCTTAAAAAATATTAGACGAAATACATTCAAGTCAAAGGCACTCATATCTAATCCTTAAAAAATATTGGAAAATGACATTGGCAGCATCGCGGGAGCTGCTGAACAGAACTGGCATTTGTCCTCAACATATCAAATCATTTAACAAGAAATTTCTTTATGCATTTGTTAACCTTACAGCAGTATACCATAAACTGCAATGGTTTTCCAAAAAGAAACTTGAAAAACACGCGAAAAGATTTTAACAATACAAATGCAGGTATTTTGAGAAGAGTAAAGTCAAGCAAAACAATATTATTTTTTGGGAAATAAGATCAAGTACAATAAATAAAGATATATGATCCAATAACTCCAATCTATATATGAAAACAAATCATCTTGAGTTAGAAATGAAACTGAAAATAAAAAAGACAACCAACTGTAGCATTGCAATGATACCTGTTTGCAAAAGGTCTTTGATCTGTTAGAAAAACTTCGTGCAAACGATGCCATTTCAGTACCAACCCTTTCAAGTTTTTTCCAAAACTGCATACAGAACAAGTCATATCGTATGAATGTAACAACACATGGAGACATAAAATACTAACGAATAATATGTTAAAAAGACCATTAAACACAAAAAACCATAATTAACAATAAATTTTTTTCGTTCAAATGCATTTATCAATCCTTATCAAAGTTCAGACATCTTTAATCTTGATTTCATTATTAGTGACTATATCAAAGATGACAAATTCATATTCACTGCAGAAGATACTGAATCCCTAAAAATGTAAGAAATAAGACTTTGACCTTCTACTCCAAGTTCTTGCAGACACAAAATCCCCCAGAATGCAAATAGTAAATTTTGAACTTCTATTCCCAGTTCTAGAAGAGAACAAAGGAACCGGAGAACATGCAAGTTGAAGAAAAAACAGTTACCTCACAAATTCATAAACTATAAGTTATTTTTTAAACTATTAATAAATGTTAGTGCCTTGTTTTTCACTAAAACAAGTTTTGTAATAAATAGTACTATCGCTTTACAGGGATTACTGTCAAATCAAAGTATAAAACTACAGAATCTACTCATTGTTCAAAATAACAAGGTAAAATAAACAGAAAGAAGATAAGGTGAATCTGATGTGACTCAGCTTGGGTATCAACAAAGGTGCTAAATGATTCTCAAAACACTAACTCTTACTCCAGCAAAACTAGCTTATTGTCCCTGCGGGCTGGTCTGACATAGACAGAAGCTAATGAAGCCTGAAGGGGACCATAAGGTAGAAGATGAGAGAAACTAACTAGCTGAAGCCAAAGTTAGGAAATGAAAACAATAAAAAGAACCGCTCGAGAGGAAGTTGTTAATTGCTTGATGAAGAATTACAATGAGAGTTAGGCTATTTATAGGAGAGCCTAGACATTACAACTCACTGGGAAACTTCCAGACTAGCTTGATTGCTTGCAGAATTCTCTACACTCTTTATCAGTATTGTTTTCTAACCCGAAATCCGAGCCATGTTCTCATTTTAGTGTGTTGCAGTGTCAATATAGACAATGGCGACTGTTTTTTTAATTGTTATATTCTCTTTTGAACCCACAAAAACAAATAGTCCTCAACATCAGAGCCACGTGCACTTAAGAACTATCTCTCTACAGAACTGATTATAATTGGCTCTCATTACTAATTTAAATTTTGAAAACATTACTCCCACGGTTTCTCTTTCGTCCCTGAATTTCCAGTTTGAACGATTTAACTTGAATCCTTTAAGAAATAACTTCAGATGAACTGGTTGTTAACAGAATCCAGCCATTTCGGCTAGGAGCTGTGAAACCACATATGTAATATAAGTAATGCCCTCAAATTGAATACTGAAACTCCATTTTTATCAATATTGAAGTTTCAGATTTTCAATGCTGAAGAAAGAAAAACACTGTTAAAATTCTGATTTATGAAAGAAAGTCACCTAATAATATCTGAACAAATTTGAAGGTCTGTTAACATACCTGATGAATATCTGAAGGAAAGAGCATTGGCATACGCTCATAAGCCCCTTCTTTTATGCGTCTGTCTATGAGACTGCAATCAAATAACTTCTCCACTTTGACGCCGTCAAAATTCTCAGAAACTAGTTTACAGAGGGAAGCAAACTCTCCAGATGCCATGATATCAGAGAAAGCACGCTGGCACAATTCAGTACTGGAACAACAACTTGTGCCATCAAAATCTACATAACTATTGCCATCAATTGCCCTTGAAGTAGCAGAAGGAACCAACCCTTCAGATAAAGGATAGTTTACACTTGTATATTCCTGTCAGTAAAAAAACTCAAGAACTGAGAGACTAATTCATAGAGACCATGTAGTCTGATAAGATAAATTTACCTTTCCTGCAGAAGAATTTTTTCCATGATACTCAAATGCAGCCTTTAGGCACCCCTCTACACCACTTCCATTCTGGTTAAACGATTTTAAGATGTGTTTGAACACAACATTTCTCGACTTTCTGAGTAGAGAACTATTTGTATCATTTAGAGTAGTATGATTTTCTGAATCATGGAAACTGGCTTGTACACAAGTGTGATGTTCAGTGTTTGGACTCCTCTTATTGCTCATGAACTGTAAAGGAAGAAAACTTATCTTCATTCCCTCAAAAAGTTGCAAAACTATAAGTGCCTATATTCAAAGCATACGCGAATTGGGTGGTGAAACTACTGAGGATAATGTGTCAGTTCCTGACAGCTGACAAATCCTTAAGTCAAGTAAAGTGAAAAGCTATCCAAACCTTGGCATAATATACCCTTCCTAAGAGATGATC
>NQLW01000048.1:5666467-5677794 GCA_002312845.1 Kalanchoe fedtschenkoi
TTGATCATTTCTTTAATCGAGCTCACACTGACTCTAGGAACCAATAGCTCTAGGAAAGATTGGTTTGAAGACATTCTATTATCTGAAAGATATTGCCAATATCAACTAACCCTCTTCGGCTGGCTAACAAACCCTCCTCTAACTAGCCTAATGGAGTATCTTGGACTTCCTCAATCCCAAAGGAAAAATAATAATATAGAATTAATCAAGGTAAGAACCATCTTATGGATCAGAACAGAGTGAGAATATGCAGGAAGGACGCTGTGAGCACCGAAGGATTAGGGTAATGCGACCACCAAATGAGATAATCTTTCCCAACCAACCCTCAATATGCACACAGATATGCGAGATAATCCAATCAAAATGGTTGATCCTGATCCTTCCCGAAGAGATAGGAACTCCTAGATAAGTGAGTGGAAATCTCCCACCCGAAATATTGGGAAACCCCCACCTGTGATGCAGATATGTGATGAGAAAAGAACATGGAGCTCTTAGACATATTGACTACCTGTCCAAAGCTTGCACAAAATCTTTCCAATAAGTCAGATAACCCTTTTATCAAGCTCACACTCACATCCAGGAAGTCATCTGTAAATAGAAAGTAGGAAGGAGTCCTACCCCTCAGTCGATGGGTGAAATACTACAACCGATATGACAATATTGCGGAGTTTAAGAGCTTATACTATGCACCACCAAAGTAAGACAAATAACGATAGAGATAGAGGATCCCCCGGCAAACTCCATTAAAGGATTGAAAAAACTCATAAAGTTCTCCTTCCCATCTCACTACTAACTAGTAGCCATGAATAGACCGGTAGATAAGGTCTTATCAATCCTCTCTGAAGCCAAACCAACAGACAACTTGGAGAATAAAAGCGTAAAAAAAGCCTATCAAAGGCCTTTGTCATATCAACTTTAACCATTACGTTACCATCCCAAACTTTCTTATTGACATCCCGAACTAGCTAATGAGCGAGGCCATTCTCTGAAGAAATTTTTTTTAGCCACAAAGGCTGCCTGCTCATGCCCAATCAAACATAAAAGGAACTCTCGAAGGCAATTATTTAGAATCTTTGAGATGATCTTATGGAGAACATCACAAAGACTCACTGAACCATAAATCGACTAGCTGCCTTGGCTCATTTGTCTTAGGGATCAAAATAATATGAGTGGTTGTGACTGATCCTGGAGGATAACTACCATCCTTGAAGAACCAGCATACAGCTTCAAGTAAATTCTCCCCAATGATGCACCAACAATGGCTATAAAAATACTCGTAAACTTATCCGGACTAGAGGCACTAGACCCATCCATACTCCACACCACCTCACTCACATCCTTAATGGGAGGGGGCTCATAATCCATGAATTTTTTGCCTTAGAAATTTGAGGCGAGCCGAGACCAAGGAGCTCCTCATACAAAGGACCAGCTAAACCTGACATGAGAACCTCCAAATAGGCAGCAACAATTTTACCAATGAGATCCTTGTCTCAGCTCCAAGAACCATCCAACAATTAGATATGAATCTCTAATTAGGAACGATGAACATTCATATAAACAAGGAAAATATGAGAGTATCGATCACCATCTTTCACCCAAGATAGGCGAAACTTGTCCTCAAAAAGCTGCTGCTGAAACCTGACGTTTCGGCCAAATTTGTTGGGCTTTTTAAAGAGTAGTTTCTCCATCCTCAGATCACTTACATTAGAACCCACGCTCAGGCTCCTCCACCTCCTCCTGCTACCGCAAAACCTTCCTGTCCAAATTACTAAACACCTCCCAATTCTATTTCCGTAAAACCCCTCGAAGTCACTTCATATTTGAAGAGAAACTCTGCATAAGATTGTAGGCATGGTTCGGAGTCCACAAACTCCAAACAATAACCATGAAATCAACAATGAGAGGTCCACATTATGTGGAAAGAGAAACAAACCTTCCACACTGTATGATTCTTCATCCAAATAACTTAAGGCTTGTGGTCGGACTAGAAATGCTGAAAATGCTTTATCTCCAAATCAGGCAAAGTGGAGATGGACAACCCATTCGTCAAAACCATGTCAAGTCTTTTATACACACGCCTCAATTCTTGCTGATTATTGCACCACGTAAAAAGATCACCAACCCTCCAGGTCTATCAGGGCTGCATCTGATATATTTTACTAAACTCTCGCATACGTTCATCATCTATCCTCCTACCACCCTGCTTCTCAAACCAATCACAAATATAATTAAAGTCGGCCATAAGAAGCAAAGGACAAGAAAATATAGAGACAAACTATTGAAGCTCATCCCGAAGTCTTTTGCTTGCATGACGAGAGCAAAACATGGAAATACAAGAGACGAAAAAGGTGAACCCCAAAGCTAGAGCGACCATGTCCAGAGAAAACTGTTGATAAGAGGATCCACAAATCCTCATATCAAGATCCAACCCCCATAGTAACCAGATGTGGGTGTTTGAAGAGTAATCAAAGAACACATTCAAAAACCTCGCCCTCTTCCCCAGACGAGCAAAGTTCACCTCCGAGGACTTTGGCTCTATTAATTTAATAAGCATTAACTAAAATATGATGAACCATATATAACTCAATTATGGTGAATACTCGTACACATTGTAAACAATCAAATATTTGATGAATTTTATAATTAAATCTAATAATTATCGTATTGACAATAGCAGTTGAGCTCTACCATCAGTATAGTAAATAATACTATAAATTTTGTGAATATTACTATACGATGAATATCATATTAAAAATGATAAAATAATATGTTAAATAAATATGAAAATATAAACATAAATCTGCATAATATAAACATAAATATGATAAATGACATAAGTACATCTAACTAATACATTAGTGATTGTTTGATATTATATTAAACTAATAAGTTTCAAAAGTAAAACAGCATGTGTATATTGCACGCATCGAATTAAAAATTACCACTTATATTAAAATTTTAAATGACATATCAATTCTTATATTACCAATTACATTTTAATGTTGTTTCATTTTAATTAATGTGATCATGTCTCAGTGCATGATGTGTATCTAAGATTTTTTTATCCAAATATATTTAATTCTGAAAAGTTTTTTAAAATAGGATAAAAAAGGGTGCATATGACAACGAAGATACGTCTTATCCTATGATTTTAGAATTTTGAGTCACTATGAGTTTTAACTTTCCATATACTCATATAAATATACTATTTGAGGTTAGAATCCATAATTATGACTTATAAATTAAGATAAGTCTTTAATGAAAATTACGCCAATTTATCATTTTTTTTCATTTACTTTTTTTCAATAATATTAATTTTTTATCAATCTTCGTCCGTGTTCGGCTTGTACGTATGGAGTTAAGGCATAGAGGCGTCGATCTGTAGTAAGAATTGACTTCCAATATCTAAACTCATGTTCATTACTCCCACTGCAATATCTCATAAATCTCAAACATCAATCTGCACACATTAATGACATATTACATAGAGACAATAACTTACAACTAGAAAAAACTCGAACACTATGAAACCTCAGTCAATATTTTTCATCCGGTTTACTCATCTAGTATACCCTCACACACTCCCCACCAACATCAATGCCGCCATGTCTCACTATCCGTCCTCTCCTACTCTCCCCTTATTGACTATGTCTTACTTGTCCACATTCCAAAATGCATCAATACAATTTAAGTATGAGCAAAGGTGTAACTAGTGTTAGATGTATATGTACCCTTTATATTTTTTTTATTCTCTAAGAGGTTTTGTGTATATTTGCTAATTCATGTACATGCATATATTCAGGACTAGAGTCCTCATATTGAATACAAGTGTTATTGATAACATGATATAGAGAGCCAAATTTAGGGTTGAGTTTTTCTCCTACTCGTCATTCCTACATGTTCGCACTTACATGCAAAATTCACCGATGTTCATCAATTTCTTTTTTCCATTTATCGTTGATGTTTCAGTTTGACGTCTCCTACTCCTCTGATTAATTTATTGTGTGGTGTGCAGATTATTTGATGTCTAATTCTTTTTAATATCACCAATTATCTTGACCGGGTTTGTCGCTTGCGTCTGTATATGTGTGGTCTTTGTCTTTGAGAGTTTCTTACTGGTAATGTACCCTATCCATCTTCTCCCACCCCTCCTACAATCCCTGAGATTCCTTATGATACTTATGAGCCTATGAAGAAGAAGTTACTTGCTGATTAGGATGATGATGTGGGATCGTATGAGTCTCAATTTTCTTCCTACACGACATGGTTAGATAAGGATGCTCCCTACTAGTATGGAGAAGCATGTCTCTGCAGATATTGTTGACTTCGATCATGCACATCATATGTGGATTTTTTCGTGATCATCAATCGATTCATCCTCCAAACCATTTTGTTATTGCTAGCACTATCCTTGAGCCAACTTCTTACCGTGATGTCATTCATCCTCAGGAATGACAATATGCAATGGCAGAGGAGATTGTTTCTCTTGAGCGCACTGGCATATGAGATCTTGTACCTCTTTCTCCCACATATTCATCTTATTACTTACAAGTGGATTTACTAGGTTAAAACCCACTTTGATGTTTTTATTAAGAGATATAAGCCTCGTCTAGTGGCATGTGGTTTTCATTAGGAGCATGATAGGGACTATGATGAGATATCTGCTCATGTGGCTCACATGACTACTGTTCACACTCATCTTGCTGTGGTCTCTGTTTGTGAGTAGTATATCTCTTAGATTGATGTGAAGAATCCCTTTCTTAATGGAGAACTCCATGAGAAGATGTATATCCAGCCACCACCTCGGTATTTAATTCCTGATGATATGATTTATCATCTTCGACACTGTCTCTATGACCTCAAGTAAGCCCCTCGTGCTTGGTTCAAGTGTTTTACTTCAGTAGTCACTGGTGGTGGCTTTTCTGCCAATGCTCATGATCTTATACTCTTTGTCCACACTACATCTCATGGTTGGACTCTCCTCCTTCTTTACATTGATGAGATGATCACAACTAGAGATGACTCTCTGTATATTATCTTTATGAAGGCATGTCTTAGTGAGCAGTTTCCTATGTTTAGATCTTCTCGTTACTTTCTTGGGATTAAGATTTCTTCCACGCCGGAGAGCTTCTACCTATCTCAAGAAAAGTAAATTCAAAATCTTTTTATCATGCTTCTCTCACTGATCAATGCACTGTTGAGACTCCCATGGAACTTAATGTTCATCTTCGTGCCACTGATGATGAGCCCCTTAAAGATCCCACTCATTATTGCCACATTGGTGGGAGTCTTGTTTATCTTGGTGTCACTCGTTTTGATATTTTCTACTATGTGCATATCCTAAGCCAGTTTTTTAACTCCCACTCAGCTCCACTATAGTCATCTTCTTCTTAATTTGTGATATCTTTATGAGACTATATCTCATCATTTTTTTTCCTCGCTCCAGTTCCTTGCAGCTATAGGCATATTTTGATGCTACTTGGGTTAATGATTCCTTTAATCTTCAATCTCTTTCTGCCTAATGTTTTTTGGTGGTTGTTTCATTGGTCGGAAGACTAAGATGCATATAGCAGTTTCTCGTTCAAGTGTAGAGGCTGAGTCCCGGGCCAAGGCCTTTGTGACAACAAAGGTTACTTCGCTAAGATACTGCTTTAGGATTTTAAGTTTCTATTTCTATGTCAACTTCTCTTTTTTCTGCTTTAGGTTACTTCACTAAGTGATTTGATGAAGCATGAGCTCACTGAGCATATTGGCGTTGATGCTTATCACACACTAGAGCATGCACATGATGATATTATTACTCTTGGTATGTGCCTTCAAAGTTTTAGTTAGCAGACTTATTCACTAAGGCACAGATTCTCTCTCTCTAAACTCAGTATTTTTGATTCATGGTGAGTTTGAGAGAGGGTGTGTGTGTGTTAGATGTATATGTACTCTTTCAATTTTTCCCTTGTATAAAGAGTTTTGTGCATATTTGCTAATACATGTATATTTATATATTCAGACCTAGATCCCTCATATTGAATATAATTGTTATTCATAAAAATTGGGTCTAGCTATTCATAAGTTTTGTTGGCTCAATTTATGCCATAATGGTCGTTGTGGATGTGATAGTAATAGGCTTGATAAGGAGATGTGAGAGAATATGAGATTTAACAGGCTACATCGCGTTTAGATCAGCGACATCCGATGGCATTTGATGAGAGTGGTAAGAAAGAGGCTACATGGGACCAAATTTAGTTAATGAAATCAAAATTACAATAACTATGAGGTGAGTGAATCTGTTGGTGATAGTGGTGCAGTGGGAGCGCCCACAAAAGCCCCCAATGTTGAGCGATTGGGATAGTGCTCGAAAGCAGGTAGATCAAGACATGAGGGAGGAGATACTCCCCTCACCAATAGATCTACATGTTGGAGAGATGGGTTAGTTGACTCGTTCAATTTTTTATTTGTAATACAATATGTGTTATTTAAAAAACAATATTCTTTTATTTGAAATTAACAATGAGAATAAGGAGTGTCGCCCTTAACTGAGCGTCTTAAGCAATTAAAGAGAAAGAGAGGCAACACAAAAGCCTCAACAATTAAAAAACAGAGCCTACTGAGCTAGGTGATGGTCCGAGCGCCTTTTAGCGGGGTTAACTTTTCCTAATCAATTACAAGCCAACATCATATCAGAACGTCAATCTTTCTCAGCCAATGACCAGGGCAGGTCTCTGTAGAATCTAAAATGCACCACGCCGCCAAGTTGGCTGAAGACGTGATGAGTTTGAAGGCACCGAACTGGCAGAAGCTGTAGGCACTCTAGCGTTTGTCTAACTCGGAGGCCACCTTGCAGTCCCATTGGATTTCCATGTAAGAAGATGGTGCTGGTCAGCATACTTATAAAACCTGACGGAGGATGCAAGGAAGCCCTTCAAGTTCTGACTAAATAGTGGACATTTTACATCCCAGTACAAAACATCCATCACGTGATCTAAAAAGCCTGCCCCCACATTCTTAGAGCAGCAAATGTTTATTTTCAAGCTGTGAGAAGTAGGAGTTCAGACAGCTGTGCTCGACATCAAAGTTTACAAGTGATAATCTGCTGGCCCGCATTGCTAAGCACATTCTTCTCCTAATCCGACAATGGATGCCTGGGAATGAAATCCGCCAGCCATGCGAAGATATGATCATGAACAATTTTGTAAAATCCTTGCACTAAGAAAGTTGATGCTTCTTCATCAAATGCAACTGCAACACCTTCTCCAGATTTTTCAAATCCCCATGCAGAAGCACAGAATGCAGATAACCCCCAATTGTGACTTCTCGTTCGGCATTGAAAACCATTCTCTGGACAAACTACTCAGATCCAATAAGGGAGAGATTTCATAATTTCGGATCTGCAGCAGTGAGGCTCGGGGGATACCTTTCCTTTGAAGAAAGTCCTCCGTTGTTATAACTCCATGCTTGAGCTTCTATAGAAACCAACTAATATGCTAGGAAATGATTTTTAACCAAACTTGTCTCTAATTTCTTTTATCTCCATCTCTTCTCTCTATACTTCTACGATAATCCTTAACTGAGACATCCCCATATTTCAATTTAAGTCCATATTAGTTTATTTAGTTTTGGAGATAATCTCAAGCTTTGTAACACTATCTTTGCATGATCTGGGATCAAGCTACCAACCCGGTCCATGAGGTTTCTATTTGTAATCACCTCCTTGATATAGTAACAATTTGTCTCAGCACTTGGCATTTGCACTAGAGGAACACACCAGGGTGTACCCCAGATAGCAGACTCCCCGTTGCAAATCACAAGCAAGGAATGCCTCCTTAGGTCATCAACGATCGGATCCACTGCCTTCCATAGGCTAGATTTGCTTCCTGTGTCACTATGGCCATATTTATTTTTCAAGAAGGAAGCCCATTTTGAATCTTGTTTGATACAGGACCACGCAAGCTTGGCATGAAAAGATGCCATAACAACTTGAAGCTTATGCAAATTTAGGCCACCTTAATTGTATTTGCCACACATTCTATCACAGCTGATCCAATGTCTACGTTTTTCATCATAAGCATCCTAAAGAAAAGCCACGAAAATTGATTCCAATTTTTGGAGGATGCCTTAGGAACTTCCAAAGCCGCCATGGAATGAATTGGGATGGACGAAAGAACTACTTAGACAAGAATGAGCCTTCCTCCTGCTGACAGCAAACCCTTCTTCTATCCTGCAAGCCTACGTTGGACCTTACTTAGCAAAGGGTTGAAGTCCCTGATTCTATCTCTCTCCTTGAAAAGAGGAGCCCTCGAATAGATTGTTGGCAAGGAGGCTTCGGCACAACCTGTGACAAAGTCAATAGTCCTTCTCTTTGCATTGGAAAATGAACCTTCCATATAAAATTTGTTTTATGGGAGCTGAAGTTGTGACTGGAGCTCCTGCAAAATTTAAAAATTGGAATAATGAGGTTTCTTATTGATCTAATATTGCTAGAGGAAAGCAACAAGTTAGCGCCATAGAGCAGATGGTTGAACCCAACCAATCATGTGGCACAGGAATAATTGTGGATGAAATTATCCTAAATTTACTTATTGAGGGCCCTGCTGAAACACTCCATGGAAATAATGAAGAGGATGCAGAACAAATGGGTCCCCTTGTGTGCAGCCCTCTGGAAGAGCATAAGAAATCATGAAGTTCTCTATCCCATTTAATAGAAAAGTAGCAACCTGAAATGGCCTTAAACACCATGTTAACTTCCTTCTCCCTGAAATCAAAATTTTTTACTCATTGTATAATAAAATCTCATATGACTCTATCATATGCCTTGCTTAAATCAACCTTAAAGAGCACATTACCCCTTTTAACTCTTTTATCCAAATCAACCACCATTTCGTGTGCCGTGCTACGTTTTCATGGATGTTACGTTTTTCCATGAAGTCGGATTGCTCCGGAGAGATGATTTAGAGAGAAGGGATGCAAGTCTGCTGCTTAGAATTTTTGAGATGGCTTTGTTTAAATAGTTGCAAAGGCTGATACGGAAAATGTCATTTAGGTTACTAGTCAAGTTGATTTTGGGAATCATCACAATTGCAGTATGAGTGACCAAGGCCGGCAGATGACCTCCTGTAGAGAAGAATTTGATGGCTTGAATGAGGTCTGATTTGATAACTTCCCAAGCATCGACATATAGTTGGCTAGATAAGCCACCTGGCCCCAACACTCGTCGAAGTTTCATCCCTTTAATCGCCGCGAGGATTTCCTACTCCTCTGGCAACTCACCCACCAAGGCGCTCTCCTCCTCTGAAATACTAGGTTGGATGCAGTCCAACAATCCAACTCCTCCCTCTGGTGGGCGCCATTGAGGATGCTTCTAAAGTGCCCTATCGTCTTCTCTACCGCCTGTTCCTTGTCCAAGAGTGTGACATCATCCTCCGCTTTAAAAGCTGACAGTCATGTATTTGGAGAGGGTGGCTTCTAACCATTGCCACTTACTGATCAAAATAGAGCACCATTTCCATACAAGGAGTGGTTTCAAGTATCAACGTTTTTGGTCATCCCATAAAAATTTTCAGAAGATTGTTGCAGAGGCTTGGGAGCAGCGCCTTCATATCGACCCTATTTTGAATTTGGCTAGAAAGTTTAAGAGCCTGGCTAGAAAGTTGAGCATTTGGAATGTTTCACTTTTTAGAAATGTGGAAATTACACTTGGGCAGCTGGAGAAACAGCTTATCACAGTAGAAAAGAATCTGCAGGTAGCTTGGAGTGATGCAACTTCTGAAGAGGTGAAAAAGGTGACTGTCCAATTTCAGAATGCTCTGAGGAACAGGTTTGCCCTGCTGGAAGACAAGACACACATTAGCTGGACCAAATGTGGGGATGATAACTGCACCATCTTTCATGCTGTGATTAAGGAATGAGCGTCCCAAGTTAAGTATTTCAATCAACAATCCTAAAGATTGTGCCCATGATTGACATAACTGTGTGGAATGTTAGAGGTGACATTAAAAAAGATGCTCAAGATGAGCTTCGCAACCTTGTCAATAAGCATAGGCCTCAAGTTTTGGCTGTTTTGGAGCATAAGAGCAGGCAAGCCAAGCTCTCTGGTTTGGCAAGGGATGGATTTTGATTCTAATTTTGGTTGCGCGAAACACAACAGATACATCTGGATATTTTGAAATTAATGTAGAGTTAGTTTAGACTTTTGCCAAATTGACGATCAGAGCATTTTGGGGTGGGCAATTCCAACTGCTTCTAGCGTTCGTGTAAAGATCAGCTTTGTTTAAGGGTTCGAAGAAATACATAATGGAGGAGTAAAAACTCAAAGGGTGAAATTACCCCTTGACAAGCCCGAAGGTGAAATTGGAAAATTGAAGCAGGTGGTGGTCGGATTCTGGAGTTGCGTCGGTGGTTGTTTGCCATTTAGGCTACTGAATGTATGAATTATAGGGTTTCGAAGGCTCCGCTTCTTGCGTGGTTGAGGCGCTCTCATCCCGGACCATCCAATTAACGAGCTTGGACTTGGCTTTGCGCAGGAGATTCATTCCAGTTTTGCGCAAAAAATTGAATGTGACGGAGGATACGACGCAGGATCAACGAGTTGATGTTGGCAGTGGATCTGAGATAAAGCGTTGATCTAGGGGTGTTATTGGAGTTGAGATTAGGGATTCTGCCGAGGAGGGAATGAGAGGAGGAAGCAGTTGGGCCGGTCGTTGCCGTTCTCATTGGATTTCTATTCAAGATTCTCCTAATAGTAAGGAAATGAAAATAAAAAGAGCAAAAATAGCCATCAGATTTATCAAAATGGATGGATGAGATTGATCCACTGTTTAAAATGAAATTACCATTTACATTTGATCCCTCCTCTATATATATATATATATATATATATATATATATATATATATATATATATATATATATATATATATATTTCAATGTCATATCTCACTATAAAAAGAGTAGAAATCTTGTCAGATTTTGGCTAGAAAAATAACAGAATGTCAATTAATGATCTTTTAATAAAAGTTCCGGCCAAAAATAAGTTGTTCTAATGACGACATGGATGATACTTTCTGACGACTTTCCGACCACTTTTCAAACTGAATTTTTTGGTCAAGTTCTTACTAGTTTGCGGTCGATGTCGACTATCTTGAATTGCGGTCATTTTAGATTTTTTGGGTCAACTCATTTATAGCAACCATTTTCCAGCCACTTCTAGCCACATGATGTTCTGCCATTTTCTGGCCAGAATTCAGGAATCTCTGGTGAGTTTCATACCATTTTAACCCATTTTTCATAAACATATTTTGGCTAATTTTCAAACATTTTCCATTCAGAAAAAGATT
>NQLW01000048.1:5682836-5705040 GCA_002312845.1 Kalanchoe fedtschenkoi
TAAGTTCCCTTGTGTAGTTCAGGGACTTGTGAATTGTTGTTGTGAGATTATTATTCTTAACAAAGATTAAGATTTGATGTTGTGCTTAATGAGCTTCAACTGAATGATTGTGTCACTGCATGACACCTTTATGAATGTTGTTTTATAGCATAACGTGGCAACCCATATTTCCTTACAAATATTTTATCGCCGATCTAGTTGTTAAGGCTAAGGACAATTCTAATTAGATGAGTAGGAAATAAGCATATGTTGTGCGTGTTTATGTAATAAACATACTCTCGATAGGCTAGACCGGATAATCTACCATTGTTCATTTATGGGTATGTCTTTTCTCGATGCTTCTGTTTAGTATGATTGACATATATAATTTGTATCATTAGCTAAACGGCATGATGATATTAGGTGGAAGCAATTGTTTACACCTTATCCAGTTATTAGTGCATGAGATCGTATATTTTGCTGAGTTTTGCTCATTACACGACTTTTATCTTTAGAGTCAATGATTAACACAATCATAAGTAGTCCTCTGAGATATGCATCTATATATCTGATTCTTTTCTTTCTCTTAGTTTTGTAGATATTTAATCGAATCATAAACCCCCCCTTCTGTTAAGCCACTAACCTTACAAATCCTTCTATTGTGAATCGATCTGACTTGCTACTCTATGATGAGGATGGTATACATTTTATTTACATAACACACCGCAATGATAGTGTGATCAAATTAGCATCATTTTCGTAGATAGAGTACCTCTATATTTTAATGACTTGGTAATATTTTTAATTTTTATTTTTTTAGGGTTATTTAGCTGCCCGAACATGAGGCCTATTAATTGACCGAGTTTATGGCTTCATAATTGACCGCGTACATGATCTTTTCACGGACCAAGCGCGCAGTGTGTAAATCTTATATTTGTTGTCTTGTTTCACTATTTAATTCGACTAACGTTTTCAATGAGTTTGTTATTCAATTCATGAATTATTTTTAGGACAATCCATTCCAATTCTATGAGGATCTCGAACAGTAGATTGATTAAAGACGTGCGCTAGAGAGAGTAGCTAAACAAGCGACAAAGATGGTTATGCCAAGATGGAAGACCACGAGAGAGCTGATCGTACCAACACTACATGATATTAGCCAAAATTTTATACCAAGTAAATTATTGAACAACTAATTGCAACGAATGGTTCCCAGGAAAGATTGGGGAGACACAACGGTCTACTTCAGAATATCCAATCTCCTAGACAGAACTACCCTTCAGAATATCCCCAGGTATTCCTAGACAGGATATTCCTATGCAATTAAAAGCACAATAACCACTAAAATTATACTACCGAAATGAAAGCTACTAAAACAATAATAAAAGCAAGAACACCAAATTTAACGAGGTTCAGCCAGTGGGGCCTACGTCCTCGGACACTAACACAAAATTTATATTTTACTCAAGAAATATTACAGAGGGGGAAAGAATATCCTTTAGCTTACTAGAAGATAGTAGCTTAGGATTGGTGTATTTTGGAAGGAAGGAGGGGGCCTCCTTATATATGGCCTTGGAGGGAGTATAACACTCCCCCCCAACCGATGTTGGATAATTGAGCCCAAACAACAGAAGGTAGGGGCACTCACATGATCATTTACTACAAGATAGGTGTTGTGAGCATCATCACCACTAATAGCATTTTCTTTTCATTAGAACTGACACTTTGCCTTGGGTTTTGTCTGCTGTGTCATTGTGACCCAGGTTGATGTCTTGTACACTGGTTGCTCGTATGATTTGTGTGCCGCTGGGATGCAATTGTAGAGTTAAAAGGCATTTTTCGAATTATGTCTACCAACTCTAATGTTTTATGTTCAACCAAATTATTTGATCTAAAAAAAAGATAAAAACTTGGAGACTGATCTTGTGCAAGGTCTCCTATCAATATGTGCTTTTGTATTTCTCTACTTTGTATTAACATAATTCTCCTTACCATCTGATATCTAATGTCCTCCATCTTGTGTCTCTGGCACATGTGAGATCAACTCAATTTCTGAATTTTATGCCTTTTTTATCTGCTTATTCTACTCCATATAAAATTGTAGATGTCTTCTTTCCTCTTCCTTGTATCTCGACCTTTTAAAGAAGGCATTCTTAGCAGAAAGGAATGCCTCTACCTTTGATATTTCTTTCAAAAATTCTTCACAAGTTTTTTTATTTGATTTGTCGTAATAGTGAAAAGATCTTTTGTCATATCATCTTTAGAGAAAGTTTTACTTCTGAAAAGGGCCATAGCTTGAGTTTTTTATAGTCCTTGAAAGCGTTAAATTTCATGAATTTAGTCGCCTTGGTATCTATCTAAGGCTCCTTGGTTAATTCTGTAGCTGCCTCAGCTAACACTTGAAAGGGATCGGACTTAGATCCATCATCTGTGTTCTCCATGTCCTACCTTTTGATATTCCTTCCAGTTCTGTCGTTCTTCTTTTTGACCTCCTATCATTGCTGTTCATTTTTCCTACCCATTGTGTCCTTTTGTCCTTTCTCTTTGATTGTTACTACATTGGGAGAAAGTGGTTGTCGTTTTCCATTCAGCATTCCTTTAGGCTGTGTTTGGTTTAAGGAAAATTGAGTGGAAAGGAAAGTTTGAGGGAAAATTGAAAAGAAATGGAATCCTTGAAGGATCTAATTTTTCCTTATTTGATTTCATAAAGAAAATATCAAGGAAAACTGTTGGGAATTCATTTCATTTTCCATAATCATGGAAAGTTTTATGAAAAATAGGTAGAAAAATATTAACATTTTATTATTTCATACATTGAATTTGATGAAATACATTGAATTTGTTCAAAAAATGGTTATTTGTTTAAGATACATTGAACTTGTTTATTATATGTAGAATCACATTTTTCATCCAATTTTTCATCTAATTTTCTTTCCCTCTTATTTTCCATCTAAACCAAACAATGAATTTTACTAATTTTCCATCAAACTTTCCTTTCCCTCTACTTTTCCTCAAACCAAACACAGGCCTTTCATTCTGTAACTGCCACAAAAAGTTAGTTTTCCTTCGCAAATAATTTATTGCCAATAAGAATAATCATTGCCAAGATCAATCCATATTTCTGATGGTAGAGATTTGGACAAATCAAATTCTACACAGAATCTAGCATAAGCCGTGTTTGTTCGCATCTTTGTGGCTCTGTCAGAATCTTAGAATTCCCCAATATGTGATCCAAAGCATGCAAGAAAACCTATATCAAAAAAATCAGCTCTTAAATAAGGTAATCGAATCCCGGATGTAATTCTTTTTTATTCCTTCCTGGTGTCAAAATCTGCACTCCACTAGAATAATCCGAATGGGGATGTTCCAATGATGTGAGAACTGCAGGTAAGTTCTTTAATGACATCCATTGCAGATGATAAACGTATCATTATGTGATGTCCATCGCCATGAGTAAGATTAAAAGGTTCCTTTAATTTCCAATTTTGTTGAATAGTATGTCCAACGACAACGGACTATTGGCCATCGAAAACTTAGCAATTAACGTATCTTCTATATGTATCCCCACCACTTTTGCTTCAAGTTGTGAGAGAATGTCATTGCCAGCTTGCCTTCCTTCATCATCGAGATCCGCTTGGCGAGCATGGTTGGTGGGAAGAAAAGGGCATTCGTTTTAGCTTCCTTGAGAGACGCAGCAAAGGATGGGCGATAGATGGCTAGTTTTGTTGTCAGTTGTTTGTCAGGAGATTTGTCCTTCGCCGCCGCCGCCGTGATCAAAATTGTGTCTCATAAAACCCTGAAATCGCTGAATGTGGGTGCGTTGCTAAGCACGCGCATGCTCGTACGCCATGGCTTGCAATTATAAGTTATCTCACTCCAGCTCCTAGGCCTTTTTGTAATACAGGTAGCGAATAAAATCTTTTCTTGTATTGATTCATCAAGCAACACCTTTTGGAAGAGAAAGGATTCTTAACATCCCGATTATGTGTAAAAGTACCGTCGGGGTCCTACTCATCACTTTTAGGTACAATTATCTTAGACATCAAGGCAGCTTTAATTCTTTCCTTCATTGGTTTGATGCCCTTAGGTTAGAGGGTATGGTTTATCCAACTTGATAACTATCACTAGACTTTCTTGACAACCTCCAATTCTCACATTTGGTTTCCAAGTTCATCAACTACAACTAGATCATACTCTTAACCCCTTCAATTTCTAGCCTCACTGGCTAAGAGTAATACCACATAGGGTGATAGATTCTATGTCTATGGTCTTCTATTACACATAAGCTATGCTTAGTTATTATACATGTTAATCCTAAGACAAGCCATGCTAACATATATATAAAAGAGACTACATAGAGTAAGAATACAATACCCTAGAGTCCACAGATCCTTCAGAATATAAGGGGACTAGTATTTGTTAGCTACGAATACCCAAATCAAGAGATAACGTAATGCAAAATAAATTGTGATTAATAAATTTTTACGTAATTAATCTCTCCTCGGGGCGCACCACTCTTATTCGATTAGCTATCATGGGCTCATATTTTCATATTATGGCTTAAGTTCTAATTCTCCATATGGTATTGGCACGCATATCCTACCGGCTTTCCTCTGGGACTCAAAAAAATGCAAGAGACTTCATTGGGTGAGCTGGAAGAGGTTATGTAATCCTACTGAGGATAAGGGAGTAAGTATTCATAATATTTTCCAAACTCTTAAGGTTGCTTAGGCAAAGCTAGCGTACCTTACTGGACGCAATCGTCCCAGTGGTCCAAGTTTATTTCTAGTAAGTATAGTCCTTTGCAGAACCTAGTTGAGTCTCGCATATCTGGTTTGATTTTCTGGTGTGCTATTCGGCTGCTAGTCATTCTCTTTCGGTCAGACTGGCAAAGTTTTTGGGAGAGGTGATACTATCCAGCATCATGCTTCCCTCTGTAGTAGCTTCCTGGGAGGGTGAGATCCATATCGATATAGGAGTGTAACTCTAATAAAAACATCATGCAATCTCTCGCTTAAGAGGTTTGTAGCCAGCTTGCCAGGGTCCAGCTTAATGAGGGGTACTAATGATTTGGTGGTGTGGAGACCAAGTCCCTCAGGATCCTTCTCTTCATTGATGTTCAGGAACTTGATTTGTCCTTGCCCGGAATCTTCTGAGTTAGACTAGATGTGAGTGTCCTAGCCGCCAATGAAGGTGTCTATCTTCCTTTGGCTTCTTTTCCTCAGTGTTATAGCTGTGGATGCGAGGATTCAAGGGCATGATAGTTTCATTGCATCTCGTTGTAGGTGTTGATGAGACCAGAGTGTGAGTCCTTAGATCATTTATTTATTCAGGGTGAGCTTGCAGAGTCTCTGCGGTCCTATTATGGTAGGGTTCTGGATAAGCCTAGGGTGTCTAGTCTTTTTTAGCTGTGATGGAGCTTGTTAACCTAGTGTCGGGCTACGAGTAAGATGGGTTTTATGGTTTCTTTGATTGTTGGGTGTGGTCTGTGGGAGATCTGGTGTGAGACGAATACTCGCATATTTGAGAGTAGCACTTCCTAAAGGAGGATTTTTCAGAGAATTCATCAGTGGATCCTTGATCTTGGTCCCTTGTCTCGCCGTCCTCCCAGTGTAGCTTCTCGGACCCCCCTATATTTTCAATCCTTCCATATTATTGAGAGGTCGGTCTCTAGCAAGCGGGTTCATTGGGTAGCCTGGGAACAAGAGGAAGTGCTTACTTTGAAAGTGGATATCTTTGTGTGTGATAGTGTGAGCTCAGCTGATGGGATTATCCGGCTGGGCGTGCTCCGATATTATTATTTGCTATGGATTATTGTTTAAGGATCTCAAATATGGACACAGAGTTTCAAACAGTGTCGGACGGTCTTAGGTTAGATAAGGAGAAGGAGTTGGTGGTTTTTGTGACCTACTAGGACTCTAAGACCTTTTGTGGATTCCTATAAGGGGAGGATTGTGTGTCCCTTGAAATGCAACTATATTCTCTACATGATTCGATTGGAGGTGGGGGGTGAGAGGCCAAATGGGTTGCAGATCGTTTGACCATGCCCATGAGTTTGGTACTGTCCACTAGTCACTGGTTTTGGATTTCTCAGCGGATGTCAGACATGGCCTTCTCTTGGATTCTTGTGGCTATAGGATACCCTAATATGATTATTTATTTTTAGGATTATGGACTGGATATCATCCCCCTTTTAGCCTTCTGGTCTATTAAGCATATGAGTCGCCTGTTTGTATTGCCTTGAACAAGGCTTTTTGGTTCCATTAATAAGTTTTATTAAAATAAAATAAAAATTTATATGTAGAAACACCATGACATCAGACTTGTAATAAATTATTGAGTGTTATGTCATACTATTTAAATTACATAATTTGGATGGTTTAATTGCGTTCGAATAACATGATGAGTTTTACATGCGACATTAGTGAAGTAGAAATCCTAGGATGCTTATCCACTCTGTTCAATTCTATCTCTTTGTTGTAGCTTTCATTTTTACTTAGTAGTTAGTTAGTATCGACCGCTTCCATTCGGTCACCAATAATTAAATAGTTATTAATTAGGTTATAAGTGCCCAACAAGACTTTTGCTTCTCCTTGTTTGACTCAATGCTTCCCGATTTTATTTGACAATAATTGACTCCTAAAATTAATATTGACATATATATAGGATCAAAAATAGACTTTTCAAAATTACCCCTAACAATACGTTTAATGTTTTGATGAGTATTAGATAAAAGCACAGAGCCAAAAGTTTTACAAATTTAGATTTTTTATAATTATCTTTTTGTCTAATCTATTTCATATTTTGAATATGGATTTACTACAATGAGTTCTTAGTTTTTGAATCCATTAGGCATAGGTCTTAAGACTTTTCAAAACTAATTTTCAAAATACTGATTTCCTGTGTACTTGATTTCTTGCGGTACATGCCGATGGAAAAAATAGGATCTTTTTGATAATTCTTTATATAATGTATAGTCTTAAGTGTAAAGTGATACCATCAATCCAAACAAGTAAAAAATGATAATTTCTCTCTTCATCGAAAAAAGGTCGAAGGCCAAAATGAAAAAACAGAACAAAGAAGTGAAGAAAAAAGTTTGCCAAAGGCCAAAGATCCTGAGAAAAAAATATATGGCCAAAAGCCAATACTAGACTGCACACTAAGACATGACTGTATTATTTCATAAGGGGCCTTTAAGTGGCTATGGGTTCCTTGGCTGCCCAGGAAGATTGGAGGGTTTCTTTGGAGGTTGTTCAATATGGCTATCCCGGTGGACACTCGAATTCAGGGTGAAGGAATTCCATTGTGCTAGAAATGTCGATGTTGTACTCAGCCAAGCTGTGAGTCGATTGATCATCTTTCATCACAGGCGATTTAGCTCGCACGGTGTAGCTCCCCTTGGCTAGAATCCTCGATAAACCTCAGGTCTCTTCTTTATTTCAGCTGAGATGGGCATGGATCTCATCAGGACCGGCGAAGTCATAATTCGACTTTGTCTCTTGCGTGGCAGTGGCGTGTGGTCTATGGGAGATCTGGTGTGAGCGTAATAGGAGGAATCATGATGATGGCGATGTTGGCTGGATAGATTTATGCAAAAATATTCAAGCTTGGATAGTCAGGCTTTTACCACATTTTAAAGGAAAGGTCCCATTACCTAGGGAGGAGACTCTTGCCATAGAGAGTCTAGGTCTCCCTGTTTCGCCGGGCCCGATCAGTCGAATGTTATGGATAGCGTGGGATCCAGGACCTGTTCTCACTCTCAATACCGACGGATCTTTCGGTCCTAGAGGCTCGTCAGAGGGGGGGTGTAGTCCGGGGAGTCACGGGGGAGCCGAGCTCCTTTTTGCGTCCAGGTTCAGTGACTCGGTTTACAGTATTGTAGCCGAATATGAGGCAATTTTGATGGGTCTTTATCTAGCAAAGGATCATAGACTTCGGGTGGTGGAATTACAGTGTGACTCAAAGGTTTTGGCCGATTCACTTAAGGGCAAAAAGGAGTGTCCATGGACATGCGTATATGTGTATCGGAAGATTCTGCGAGAGATAGAAGGCATTCGGATTGTTCATGTGATGTGGGAGGCAAATCATGTAGCAGATAGGCTTGCGTGCTTTGCCCTGGATGTTGGCCCGCTAGTGGAAAGTTCTCCTCAGTTTTTCTCCTAAGAGGTGTGCGCGGCTCTGCGTGGGGATAGTCTCCGGTTCGGATCGTTTAGGCGTGTTTGAATGGCTATAATTTCCTGCTTTATCGGTGAGTGGCTCAGGTAGACTGGGTGTCATCCTTCTTTCTGAGCCGCGTCGTCTCTGTTTTAACATTTCTTTCATTAATAAAAGCTATTATTAAAAAAAAGGTCCTATTGTTACACATCATTCACTTTTGTTGATTATGCTACGTTAGGATTAGAAGATGTCCTTTGTGCTTATACGAAATCATACTTTGATTGTTTATTGTATTTTAATAAACTTCTTTTTATAAGTTTCTCTTTAGAATTGATCTTGAGACTTAGAAATGAGCTCTGAGCCATAAGCCTATTGACAAGCCCTTTGCCAGCATAGGCGGTTGGTGGGAATGTCTCATGTGATGGGATGAATGTTTGAAAATTTTTATTTGTGATTCATGATTTTAAATTAAATTTGGCTGGTCATTGAGATTATTGTATTAAAATCTTTATGAGTATGAATTATGATGACTTATTTCACTTGTGAATTCCTTGACTTTAGTGGGTTTTTCTTAATTTTTGAGTTGTGAATTCATTGTGATACCGAGGTTTTATTTGAATATTCATGCAAAAGATTAAATTTTTCAAAAAAAAATAATTTGTGGGTTATATGGTCTATGAAAATTCTCACGAGACTGTAACTTGCCCACCAGAGGAACCAATGGTTTAAAGGCTCGATGCATATGCCAACAGTGAAGAACGGTTCTCAATGAATAGAACGAACTCAAATATATTTGATTACATAACATTCCATTCATTGAACTCTCATGTTAGCATGTTATATTGTTTGTGACGAACAAATTTTAAGTGTGGGATATTTTTATAGGTTAATAATTTATCCTATTTTAGATGTCTATACTTAGGATATTTGAGTTAATTTTGAGTAATTATGAGTAATTCATACTAGCTTTTGTTTCTTGCCGGTTAAATATGAAGAAAGTGACTTTGAAAGAGAAAAACGAATACAATTGGGTCAAAATTGGACCAAAGGTCAATCTTAGGGGTCGTTTATAAAAATACCAAACTGTAGCAGATAATTTGTAAAAAGATTAAGCTTTTAGAGTCAAAATGAAATTTTCAGAAGTTTAGGGGCTAATTTGTCAAAAAGGAACACTTATGAGGCCAAACTATAATTTCAAGAAGTATTGGGCCTGAACTGTCAACTGAAAAAATTAAGGAGTTGAACTGTAAATTTTGAAAGTCAGTTGACTTTAACTAGAATTGACCGAGTTGGCATTGCCGAGTTACTTTGACCAAACTGACTTTGGCCACTTTGACCATGGACTAAATTTAACTAGTGGCTAATTTTTGTTTTCTAATCTGATTTTGACCGCAATTATTTTTTAAAGAGTAGTGATTCATTGAAATCACAGGAAGACTAATCAATTATACAAATAGAAAACAAAATTTAAAATTTTATTAAGTCTGGCACCGCACAACACATTTTTTACTAGAAGGGCTAGAGAGACAAATTCCATTCAAAGTTGGCACTTCAGGACATAGTTATCAGAACCGGACCGGACCGGCCGGTTCGACCGGTTGGACCGGGAACCGGACCTGGTACCGGTCCGATTCGAAATTAATACCGGAGTGCACACTGAACCGGGAAAAACCGGATAAACCGGCCGGTTTTTTCCAAAATCGGTGAACCGGACCGGTCCGGTTGAACCGGTTTAGTGTAATTGATGGTTTAATTAAGGTTTAATTGCATATCATTAATAGCCAAAAATTTATTTTATTAAAATGTTTGAGCTGGGATTCGAACCCAGCCCTTTGGGCTTCCATGCGAAAGCTCTAACCACTAGACTGTCAAGATATTTTATAATTTATAGGATAACTAGTAGATTAAATGTGATATTTAATAATATTTATATTTAAATGAACCGCCGGTCGAACCGGTTTGAGCCGCCGGTTCAACCGGAAAACCGGGAACCGGAGCCCTGACCGGTTCGGCCTCCGGTCCGGTTCTGATAACTATGCTTCAGGAGACTAATTTTTCATCTACCATTCTTATTTTATTTTCTTAAATATTTTATGATTTATATTTAATTTCATATACATACATCTGCCAATAATATGATCAATCAACCTCATTAAAAGGTAATAGCCTACCAATCTAAAAAAAGTCTGGGCATTCGGCATAAAACAGTAATTACTCCTCCATTATTCAGGCTATGATCAATAGCTCCACCAGCACTTGTAAATTCAAAAATTTAAATAACTTAATCATATGCTTGTATAACTTAGCTATTACAACATTTTGAAACAGTAATATATTTAAAAACTTACGAGGCTCTTGAACCGAATTCAATTGTGAACACTTCCATCTGCACTACGTAATTTGAATTTGGTATCGTGTGCACTTTGATTTTAGTTAAAACACTTCTCAAACAACATAAAATCACCACAATAAGAGGAAATGTAAGTTGCCTTTCCAAGACACATATGTGCTGCAAACAATGATAATATCAATGACATTTCACTTAAAATAGTCATATTTATGAAGAAAATAAATCAAAAATTACAATAAATAAATAGTTTAAAGATTTTAAATCACCAAGTTCCTCATAATATTCTGAACTTCTATCATCATTAGACTCATAAATGATATTCTGATGTCCTGACGCCACAAACAGATGAAAATAAAGAGGGGGGCGCCGCGGTAAACGAGAGATGGGCCGGTGAGAGAGACAAGGCGGACGGTTTGACATGGTCCGACGGGCGAGAGATGCAAGCCAAACGCGAGACGCAAGCCAGACGTAGAGACAAGGTGTGAGGGCGTCAGGGATTGAGGTGGCTGCACGAGGGCACTTAACCTGTTGTTCTGCGACAAACGGTGCTGCTAAGACCCCTGTTTGATGATCCAGTGCTGATCTGCCATTCTGAACTGCTTTCGTGGTCGATTGATTTCAATTTCTATTCAGATCTTGTGGTTTCAGTTTTTACATTTCAATTTTTATTCTTGTTTGAGGGGTGTCATTTCTATGTACATCAATATACTTCTACAAAAATTAACTTAAAAAAAAAAGATATTCTGATGTCCCATTATTTAAATAAATAAATGCATAAATATTGACGATAATATACATTTTGAGTTATGAGATTATAAATTTATTCAATAAATTTAGACATGCACAAAAATCAATAGGTGGTAATGTTAGTATCTGCCATTAAATCAGTAAATTAACTCGTATTGGCTATGGTTTTGGTTACATCGAGAATCAGCTATTCTTATTCAGTGATCATAATGCTTTGTTAGGGTTGTTTATGATCAATGAATTTTTGTATATGACTAATTAAGAATAAACTTATATGGTTGCACACGATCGAGAGGTGGATATTGAGTTGAGTGAAACTCGAATAAAATACGGTCCAGATATGATCTAATTCAATCATCGTCTAATTCAGGTGAATTAGATAGGTTAAGTCCATAGAGTTGACCCATATGTAATATTCATTGGGTTTGGGCCATGAGCGTAAGCCTAGTAACTCAGATGTTAGGCTTGGCCCATAGGTCAAGCGCAGTACCTCAGTTTTCGCTATAAATAGAAATGCGGTTTTTCTATTTTCATATCATTTCAACTTCTATTTCTTTAATAATATCAAAGAGCGATAATTTTTTGGGAGGATTTAGTACTCCATTGTGACATGGTATATCAAGTAGAGGCGAGACAATTTGCATGCTCTTCAAAAAAGTAACTAGTGTTTTAATTCAGATACAGACTTACGTCTGGGGTTTGTATGGAAACCAACAAAAACTAATTAACGTGAATTTTAAATCTTGGCTTATGTAGCCATCTGAGGTGAACCCTAGTAAAGAGGGTGATAGGTGATTCTTGATAATCCTCACGACCAGAGTTCGAATCCCCTGATGGTTGGGTGTGTGCATTATAATATTATATTAATGAAGGGTTAAAAAATTATCTCGGCTTATGTCACGTGATTCAAAAAATCTTTATTATATTTATGCACGCGATTCCAAACAGTGATATCAGAGTACCTTTACATAATTGGTACGTAAATTTTTGAAATTCAAACTTTTCTTGAAA
Organism: Kalanchoe fedtschenkoi; assembly: GCA_002312845.1. Taxonomy (NCBI): domain Eukaryota; kingdom Viridiplantae; phylum Streptophyta; class Magnoliopsida; order Saxifragales; family Crassulaceae; genus Kalanchoe; species Kalanchoe fedtschenkoi. The sequence continues at coordinate 5,695,081 of NQLW01000048.1, forward strand.
TATTTTAAATTTTTGTCAAATTTTTCTAATCAAATTTTGTTGTTGAAACTTAAATGAAATAGAATACCAGATCTGTGCAGAAAATATGATTTTTCTGTTAAACGAAATTGAGATTATCTATCTTTAAAATTTTCTAGAATTATAGTGATTTCTATGGATTTTTTCAACATCGAATCTCATTGACTTTTGAATAAATATCAAAAGAACTATATAAAAAATTATTGGATTTTCTAAAATTAATGGACTAATGTATGTCGAGAACATGGTTTTCTCCATTTGTGGAATTGCTCCAACCGATTCGATTGATTGACTTAAATGGGTCGACTAGGTTAACCCCTTCTCTCTCCTCCCTCTATCGGAATCTACTATATCTCTCTTTATCTCACTCCCTTATCGATCTTGCTCACTAACCTTTGTCTGAATCCTCTCAGATTACTTTCCTTGAATGACTTGCAATCATCTACTGCTTGGCTTTGCCAACCCATGTGTCGGTTGCTTCTTCTAGTGTCGGATCTGGCTTCGCATGGACCACAACTTTGACGATCCAGTGATAATGAGCAATGAAAGTCTACCGGTAGGTAAGATCAACAATTTTAGGTTTGTAGTGCTTGATGAACCTTTTGATTTTTTGGAGTCGAGTGAAGCCAGGAGCATGTCGAGAGATGGGGATGTGGTGATGGATCGATTCATCAAATACTAAGATATATTATCTGATTATGTTAATAGGCTATATTTTCGAGTTTGGAGAGAATAGGACAATGGATTTAAAAGGAGAGGAGAGGAAGAAAAAGAGTGCATTTGAGGGTAGAAAAAAATGGTTGTTTTTTAATTTAGGATGGAGTTGGGAAAATAGGAGTAAAAAGATGACCCATTTACTAAAATACCATTGCATATTAAAAATTGAATTTCAGTTGTTGTGTAACAAAATGGTAAAATAGTCTTTTATATTCTGAATCCCTCCAAATCTATTGTATCCCTTCAAATCCTCGCAAATCAAATAAAAAGGATAGTGGGATTATAAAACCTCCTAATTCCTAAGTCACTACATAAAAAATTCGTAAACACAATTTTTAATTTACTCGCCTTCCGAATCGTCCTCCAAAATAAACTTTATAACACTACCTAAAAGAGGATACAAATTGAATTGATTCTTTAAAGCTGGACTTGAAGAGGTAGTCACCTTCCTCCGTATTAAAGGCTGAATTGATTGATTTCTCCTTCCTCCTTATCCCCACCCAAACTAGTAATCATGGCAAAGCTAAGACATATTCAGATGCCTGGGTCTGCTCCTAATGTGGTATTGTAGGAACACATAACAAATGTTACGGTACATTAAATGTTGGTCAGGGAAAAAAGTTACTTGCTTATCCTCTACGGAGCCGTGCATGTTGCCATAAACTTTGGGTTAATATGCAACTTGGGATACTTTGTACGGAGAATCTAAGGTTGGGGAGTCTTCAGAAAATCTTAAGGATTCAACTTGTATGCGGAAAGAAGAAAGTTGAAGCTTGTAGAAGCCACGGTTAATGGGAATCGAGACGCGCTTGGAGAAATGGATCTGGTACCACTCGCTATGGGCCCAGATCCGGTGATTCTTTCCAGTCTCAATCGGTCGGTGTGCAACGCAATAAGGGATCCACGTATCGGATTCCGGCAGGCACCAGAACGAGTTCGGCAAAGGTGGTGCTACGCATGGAGGTAAGAAGCGTCTTGAAGTGCGCAAACGGCATTAGCGATGGCATTAAAAAGGATAAAACTCTGCCCGACAACACTGTGATTTTCTTTCACAAAACATAGTGAGAAATGAGGGATGGTCTATTCAAAGTTAAACCGGATCAGACAAATCATATCTAATTTAATTATTGAGCTGGTCTAATTGGTGGATCAATTTAAATTGAAATTCTTATATGGTTTAGTTAAGTTATTAGATTAATTTATGATTTAATAATTAAACTCAAAAAATTAACATGATTTAATTTTAATTGAAGTACTAATAATTTAATTGATTCAATACTTATCAATTGATAAATTAAAATTCAATTGTTGAATTATTTAAATAAAAACCTTAACTACATTATTTATTCAATTGTTGAACAAATTAATTTCAATTAAAATTATTCATTAAAAGGAGTTTACTCAAATAAAAACAAACAATATCAAATTATTTTAGTTGGTTGTGATTAAGTTTTGGTTTAATTAATTGATTAATTAAACCATATTAAATTGTCCAATTATTTAATCAAATAGTTTGAATGAATTATTTAAATCAGTTGTTGAATTAATTAAGTCCAGTCAACTATTTCAATTGAGTACTAGGTTTAATTAAATCAATATGAGAGTGGAGGGATCGTTTTTTCTAAATTTGGTGAATTTCATTTTTTTACTTAATTGTTCATGCATTATTATAATATATTAATATTGTATGTTGAATGCATGGTGAATAGTATGATCCTAATTTAAATTTTCATTGTGTCCTATGTGTCGGCTATGTTTTTGTAAAGTTAGATATGACTTGCGTGTCGTTTGTTTTTATAATCTTAGCATAGACTATAAGATATTTTGAATGAGTTTAGAACGAGGATGGAGATCCAATAGTTACAATGAGGGATGGTGATCTAAGAGCTACAAAGTTTTTAATTTTAAAATATAGATAGCTACATTATGATTGTTGTGAATGCTTTAAATATTATGAATATTGATGAATGCACCACAAGTCATTGAGAATGTCAAGTAATTAGACTCTTGATAATATTAAGCATTAAAATATCTTTCTAAAATATAACACTTGTCAGGGTTTTGATTGTTGATGAATGAGACGTGCTAAAGTCGTGTGTTCCTAACTATCTTAGTAAGGCAAGATGAGCAACAGTTGCTCACACATTTGGCTTGGTTTTCTTAACAAGGCATCGGGACGGTATTGGCGTTGAGGTAGGAAGTTCAGGAATCATGTCATTGGATGTCAACCGACCACCAAGAGTTGTATATGATGCAATTAGCAATCATTGCTTACCTACATAATTAAATATTACTGCTAAAGTAGACTCGAGAGAATGAATCATGCATCTTGACTTATTGTACATGGGAAGGGTCTTTATGTAATATTAATATTACTAAATATTATATTACATTTATACGTTGTAGATTTCTAATTCTATTTTCTTAAATCCTCATAATGTTATTGTGGTTCATCCTTTAGAAGGATAAAATAAGAATAATTAATTTTAATTGATTGAAAACTTGAGAATTGTTCTCAATAAAGAGAGGAAGAAAATGTTCTTGATGTTCCAATCCCAGTACTGCTCCTACTTCCAAATGCTCTCGATAAAGAAATATGCTTATAGAAACATAATTGTGACTCTAATAATGTAAATTATTTCATGTAAGTATTCAATAGCATATAATTCCTGTGGAAGTATGAGAATATAAATACTTATTAGATTATCACATTCTTAAAAGTTTTGTTTTGGGAACAAACTCAAATGGAGAGAGTTAAGTCCTTTATACTTAGTAAGCATATTTTGAGTCATAAGTGGGGACTTCTTTTATTATTGTAATGAAGCATATCATTGAAAGACAAACCATGCATTATACCTCAAAGATCAAAATGAATGAATGGAACTAAGACTTATGTTTCAGGAATTAATGTTAAAACAAGTAAATGTTACTTCATATTCTACATGAGGGTATTAGATACTCATTGTGATTCTGATAGTGTTAAAATTTTCAGAGCACAAATTGAAATAGAAGTCAGGTAAAGGATGAGGTGCACCTACACATAAACAATAATGCAAAAGTTGTCTAAATAGTTGTAGGAACACCCATTTGATTTTACTTTCGGGAATAGTTTTAGAATTATTACCATTCATTTCATGTTTAATATGAAAGGTTTTCATTTTGATATTAAGAATAAATTTCTTATTCTCTTATCTAAATGATAAACACAATGGTAATATCCATTTAAGTGATGGATTTAATGTTCTAAAACTAAAAGTTATGTGTGTTAACACTATACGAAGAAGGTTTAATTTGATGGTTTAACTGTTGTATGTATTTCTATCATGGTCATTTTAGGTAATATAAATAAGTAATGAAAAAACCGAGTGTAGAGAAATGGGGTAGTTTAGAGAGAGAAACTTCACCATCTCTCTAGAAAACTAAAAAAAAAACAATTTTGTACTTGAGAGAAAAAGTTGGCATTTCGTCCTTGAAAAATAAAGGTTTTCCCACGCCTAGACACTGTGCAACATTGCTACAGCAGCAGAGTCATAAAATCTTTCACAGATACTGCAACAGGTGGCTGTCGGTCACCGTTTAGATTTCTGGTGATTGACATAAATAAGGTGTTGAAGGATGGGAAGCCTCCAATCTTCTTCACACCCAATGAAATAAAAACAAGGGAACAACAATGCCAGTTGACCCGTATAGCTAAGTTCTCGGCCGAAAAACCGAGATCGAAGGAGGTCTATACATGCATCCGTTAGAACTGGAATATCTCTAGCTTGGTGAGCGCTTGTAGCCTGAATATGCGCCATGAACTTATTGTGCTTAACTCCCATATAGATATGGTGGAGGAAATGACATTCAACAACTATCAGGTGGGTTGTTATCTTTTCCGTCTCTTTAGGAGGAATCAAAATTTTGATCTCAAGAAAGAGTCTTTTAAGACCACGACGTGGGTGAGCAACCCACATTTCAATATCATATAGTTCAATGAAAGCTTCTTGAGACCAATTGGAGATGAAATAGTAGCTTATTTAAAGTCAAATGAGAGTATGATGTCCTTAACTTTCTTGGAGAACGCTCAGAAGCTAATGGAGATCGACCGAAAACCTCTGTTAAGGGAGATTTTCATAGGTTCAACTAGCAGTAATGAGAAAACCTCAAAGTTTTATGAATTAAAATTTACCTATTGCTCTAGTTGCAAGTTGCAGGGACACAACATCCAATAGTGCAAGAGAGTTAGACTGCGAGCAGAAGACAAAAACATAAAGGTGTAGAGAGGAAACAAGAAAGAAGGGAGAATGAAAGAATCTGCTCTGAATAAAGAACGGTGGAGGAAACAAAGAAGGAGGCTTAGGAGACAGGTCAGCCCGACATGGAAGTGCCTGAACTGAAAGAACAACCCAAGAAGCCTGAGACTGATTCAAAAACTCTGGTGAGAAAGGAGTTCACCTTAGGCGAGCCGTTTAACTGATTCAAAGTGTTGGAAAGTGGAGTCAGAATAAAAAGATAGCGAAATTTCTGAAATAGACAAGGAGAAGGTTCATCAGGTTCTTGAGAAGTTAAGCGAGAGCTGGAGAAATATGGATGGTGGTAGTGAGACTCTGAGGCATCGCTTGGGGAACCTCGACAATGCGGGGGCCTCCCTTAGGGGCACTTATGCGACTAAATTATTCAGTCTCATTTATACTCTACTCGCCTAATTTTTGAATGTGTATGAGTATTATTGAATGATTTTAGCTAGTTTTTATATTTCAAGCTTATTTTACGTCCTTGTACGAAAACATGCTAAATAAAAGGGCAATTTTGGAGCAAAGTTCGAACAAAGGAAAAAGTTAGGTCAAAGATAGCAGTCGGCCGAGTGCAAGAGCCACGTATGGGAAGGACTGACATGTGTCACACAGAAAAAGAAGGAAGAAAATGGTGTAGTGATTGGCCATGAGCGACAGCCGCGCGCGCGACACTTAAATGACACGTGCACGCGGCTAATAGAAGTTTCCAAATCCGATATACAAAAACCGTCCAAGCTTTCAGGAGCGTAACTTTCATGAAAGTTATCTAATTAATGCATTTCAAGAGGCTATGAAAAGCTCAAACAAATATCTATAATTTTATATAAGGTGTCAAAGCCTAATTCTCTATGGATATCTCCCAAAAGAGCTAATACACACTTTGGGCATATATGCTTCCTATTTTGTCATTCAAATCCAATTCTAATTTTCATAAGCCAGTAAGCCAGACTTCTATCATAATCTCTTAATGATATACATCAGAGATCATCAACAATTCATAGATTAAACTCTAAGCTAATTCGTGTCTATATAAAGAGAGTTCAAGAGGGGTTAAAGAGAACATCTTTGGGACGATCTTCGATAGACAACAAGTGCATGCCTTACGATGCAGTTTCTAATCTGCAAGGCAACAACGATGTTCAAGTAGCAAATGATAAAAAAAGGGATTTTGTTCTAGCGTATATATCTGAGTAAGAAGCCCGAACGTGAAATCGACCAGCGCAGCATGGGTAGATCGTCGATTCTCTCCGCGATCATTTTCCTATTTGCTTTGTTTGCGTCGACTGATGGTTTGTACGACCCTTCATCCCCAGTACTTCAGTTAACTCCATCTAATTTCAAGTCCAAGGTATTGGACTCTAATAGAGTTGTTCTAGTTGAGTTCTTTGCTCCTTGGTGTGGACACTGTAAAGCATTGACACCCATATGGGAGAAAGCAGCAACTGTTCTCAAAGGAGTAGCCACTGTTGCAGCTATTGATGCTGATGCTCACAAATCATTAGCTCAGGAGTATGGCATCAAAGGTTTCCCTACCATCAAGGTCTTTGCACCTGGAAAGCCTCCAGTAGATTATTCAGGTGCTAGGGATGTTAAACCCATTGCGGAATTTGCTCTCTAGCAGATAAAGCAGCTTTTGAAGGATCGTTTAAATCGTAAAACTACAGAAAAAACGAGTGATAAGCTAGACTGAACAACCAAATGCTTCTGTGGAGCTGACTTCTCGTAATTTTGACGAGTCGGTGATTAAAAGTAAAGATCTTTGGATTGTTGAGTTCTTTGCTCCATGGTGTGGTCATTGTAAGAAGCTGGCCCCAGAGTGGAAGAAGGCTGCAAACAACTTGAAGGGAAAAGTGAAATTTGGTCATGTTAACTGTGATGAAGAGAAGTCTTTAATGGCCAGATTCAATGTGCAAAGTTTCCCCACCATCTTGGTCTTTGGAGCTGATGAAGATACCCCAACTCCATATGAGGGTGGGAGGGTGGCCTCAGCAATTGAATCATTTGCTCTGGAGCAGCTAGAGACAAACTTGGCTCCTCCAGAAGTGACTGAGCTAACTAGTGCGGCGGTGCTTGAAGAGAAATGTGGTCCTGCTGCCATATGTTTTGTTGCCTTCTTACCCGACATTTTGGACTCAAAAGCTGATGGAAGGAACAGATACCTCCAGCAGTTGTTAACAGTTGCGGAGAAGTTCAAAAGGATGCCTTACAGCTATGTCTGGGCAGCTGCAGGGAAGCAGCTAGACCTTGCAAAACACGTAGGTGTTGGCGTATATGGGTATCCAGCAATGGTGGCCTTGAACCTAAAAAAGGGAGCATATGCCCCTCTACGTAGTGCTTTTGAAGTCGACCAGATTATTGAGTTTATCAAAGAAGCTGGGCGAGGAGGAAAAGGCAATCTCCCTCTTGCGAGCACGCCTAAAATTGAGACAACTGAGCCATGGGATGGGCAAGATGGCCAGGTCATGGATGAGGACGAGTTCTCCCTGGAAGAACATGGGAGATAATACTCCAACAAAGGATGAACAATAACCATGCCAAGTTCCAACCGCTGGAAAGTTCTGGAATAGTTTTAGGCTTGATTTTACGCTGTCTGATTCAGAATGAGTATTTGTGTGAAATCAAAATTCCGAACTTTTGTTTCATATATATAAATATAAGTAAAAAAATCTATATATATATATATAGAGAGGAGGGATCAAATGTAAATGGTTTTTTCATTGTAAATAATGAACAAATCTCAGCCTTTAATATGATTAGATCTAAGGGCAGTTCACTAATTTCTAGTTTTAACGTTACACTAATCTTTCCTAATTCTCCCTGCAGAATTTATTTTCACTCTCTCCATTTTCCGATCGCAGCCATGAGCGGAGGTGGGTGTGATATGAGCAGCCGCCAAATACGTCGGCATTGGAGTCAATTCCGGTCAGATCCAATCCACAACAAGCCATCTCCTCACGCGTCGCATCCCTTCATGCCCTCAACGTGAGCGCATCGCTCAATCCGCGCAGACCCTAATCGAAAATTTGGATGGAGAAAGGTTTTCTAGGAACAACTTCTGGTTCCGATACAAACGAAGTAGATCCGGTTGAGAATCCTTAGATCGGGCGGCGGGCGAGTCATCCGCTGTGGTTTGAATCGAAGCAGGTTATCCAGGTCGGAAATCGGTTTGAGATTTTTTTAAATTTTCTTGAATTAGGTTAACCATTTTGGCTCATCTTTTCTGTCAGCCCCCTTTTCGTCTCTTCAAGTGATTTTTACTGGAATTGCCAAGTTTAAGTCCTATTCTTCTTTGTGATTTCAAAATTTGGGGGTATTAAAATTTGGGGGTTATGTGGTGTGTTGTGGTGTGAATCATAATGGGGAGAATTCTGAGATGTTGCTTTTTATGCTGATATTTGGTGTCGTTGTGGTCTGATTTCTTGATAATTGAATGCATTGATTTTTTTTTTTGATTGAATTATGATCATGGTTTTTTTTTTGATGTATGTGAAACTCTTTCAGCTTGTTGGACGAGTGTTTATTGCTTGTGATTGCAACTTTGTTAATAATTTGAATAGGCGCATACATGGTTGAAAGAGGGCTCTTCTTCTAGCCATGCTTTTTCATTGATATTTGTCTATCATATAGTCGAATAGAAATTCACATTTGTCAGGGTTGGACTAATTTGAATTGTGTGACATTGATCCTTTTAGTGCGGGATATGGCTATGTCTTGGAAAGATGGGGAGACAAGTTAGGTGAGGGTGTTTGAAAACGAGCAGAAGCTCTCGTTAGATTTTGGTTGATCACATCATTGACTTATCCGAGGTTGAGGTGAAAGAGCAAGGCGTTTTTGCCATCGCCTTGTCTGGCGGATCCCTCATCGGCTTGATGGGGTACTGCTGTTTCCCATTTCATTGCTTCATCAAATCATCACGCATACTTAAGATAATGTTTATGCTTGCTTATTTTGGAAGGTTAAGAGCAAGACTTCATCTGTACAGAATGTACTATTGTGAATATTTGATAAAATGATTGAAGGAGAGATGGAGGTAAAAATGTGATGAAGGGAGTGACAAGCCATATGCAGCTTCTGTGAGACTTGTTGTATTCTTTAGTTTAGGCTGCTTGTCTTAAAAGAAATAATGTTTAATATTTCGTGTGCACTAGCCTCCCATAAGTGCAATTGGGTAAGCGGTGTAAACACATATTTCGTTGTAAATAGTGGACAATTCCTGGCCATTCATTTGAGCTACATCTAAAAGTGAGATAATCATGTTTTTTAAATTTCGAGACAGTTTAAATGTAAAAGATAACAAATATAAATAAATATAAAAAATTCAAAAAAAATTAAAAAAATAAGAAAAATAAAATTAAAATTAAAAAATAAAAATTAAGAAAAATAAAATAAAAATTTTAAAAATAAAAATTTTAAAAAATTTAAAAATTTAAAAAATACAACAGAATGTAAAAATGATGAAAAATTCCAGTTCACAAGGTGTTCACCACTTGGATTTATTAGCTTATTTGTGTTCACCATGATTAGTGAATTTTGATTTACCATGTTGAATAGATAGTTCACAAATACAGATAGTTCACTGCCATGGTGAACAGATAGTTCACCAATACAGAAAGTTCACCGTCATGGTGAACATACAGTTAACCAATACAGATAGTTCACCGTCATGATGAACAGACAGTTCACCAATACAGAAATGACATAAACTCATCAATCAACATAATATAAATTCATTATAGTGAACAGACATGCCACAAATATAGATAATTTACCATCATGGTGAACAGATAGTTCATCAATACAAAAAGTTCACCATGGTGAACATAATATAAATACATGTCATGATGAACAGACAGTTCACCAATACAGAAATGAACATAAACTCATCAATCAACATAATATAAATTCATTATAGTGAACAGACATGTCACAAATACAGATAGTTTACCAC
>NQLW01000048.1:5706105-5733425 GCA_002312845.1 Kalanchoe fedtschenkoi
TCAATCTTCATCTTTGATGATTATTCCTTCATAAATATCTCAAATTTTTTCTGAAAGAATGTGCACCGAATTAGTATGATAAAAATATTTATATATATTGAAACCAAACTTTGAACAATACAAAATTCCAGGCTTGGAGCAGTGCACCATAGAGTTGCATTGTGCACCATCAAAGTTGTACTGTGCACCAGCAAATAACAGAATTTCAGTTGTATTGTGCATCAATAAGTTGAATTTTAGTTGTATCGTGCACCACTGCAGGTCTAGTCAAATAGGCAACACATTCTTTGCCTGTGCCTTCCCCACACTCGTTCTACAAACCTCATGAGCCATGTTCACACTCCCACACTCGTTCTGCAAACCTCAAGAGCGTCAATTCTGAAATCATAGCAGTTTGATCACCCGAAATAAAATCACGTGTAAACTCAATCAGATTCAACACACCTTTGTGTCCCTTGCAGAGAATAGAGTATCAGATTTCTCTGAGCAAAATCACAAAAAAACAACAAATTCAACATAAGGAAGATCAATTAAAGAAGAAAACACCATAAACAGTCACAAACTCATTGCTTTGAGCAGACTTCTTCTCTCCTGCACTTTGTGCCTCCGATAGGTTTAGGCGAGACGATTTCACACCCGCTTCTTCTTCTCCGGCCGCACCCGCTGCCGTATCTAAGAGACATACTCAGATGATAACGATCCCTCTTGAACCACCACCTGCTAGATTAGGAGATTGGATGATGACGATAGCTGCTTGTTGTTGCATGCGATAGAAGTAAAATCAGATCGCTACGAAAAATCGGAAGACGAAGTTTCATGGAGAGATTAACGGGTGATGAATCTATGGATTTCTTATTCTTTGATTTATTGTGGATTTGATGCAGATTTAATGTGATAGTTGGCATGAATTATGGAAAGTAATTATAAATAACGTAGATAAATAAATTTTAATTTTTAAAGGATAAAGATATTATAATTAGTGAAAGTTAAAATTAAATCTCATCCATTAATTCTGACAGATCTAATGGATGTTATTAGTTCACAGTTTACAAATTCAAATCGGTTTTCATTTGATCCACATTCTATATATATATATATATATATATATATATATATATATATATAGGAGGAATCAAATGTAAATGATTTTTTAATTGTAAATAATGGACAAATCTCAGCCTTTAATATGATTAGATCTAAGGGCAGTAATTAATGTTCATTAATTTCTAGTTTTAACGTTACACTAATCCTTCCTAATTCTCCCTACAGAATTTATTTTCACTCTCTCCATTTTTCGATCGCAGCCATGAGCGGAGGTGGGTGCGATATGAGCAGCCGCCAAATACGTCGGCATTGGAGTCAATTCCGGCCAGATCCAATCCACAGCAAGCCATCTCCTCACGCGTCGCATCCCTTCATGCCCTCAACGTGAGCGCATCGCTCAATCCGCGCAGACCCTAATCGGAAATTTGGATGGAGAAAGGTTTTCTAGGAACAACTTCTGGTTCCGATACAAACGAAGTAGATCCGGTTGAGAATCCTTAGATCGGGCGGCGGGCGAGTCATCCGCTGTGGTTTGAATCGAAGCAGGTTATCCAGGTCGAAAATCGGTTTGAGATTTTTTTCAATTTTCTTGAATTAGGTTAACCATTTTGGCTCATCTTTTCTGTCAGCCCCCTTTTCGTCTCTTCAAGTGATTTTTACTGGAATTGCCAAGTTTAAGTCCTACTCTTCTTTGTGATTTCAAAATTTGGGGGTATTAAAATTTGGGGGTTATGTGGTGTGTTGTGTTGTGAATCATAATGGGGAGAATTCTGAGATGTTGCTTTTTATGCTGATATTTGGTGTCGTTGTGGTCTGATTTCTTGATAATTGAATGCATTGATTTTTTTTTTTTGATTGAATTTATGATCATGGTTTTTTTTTTTGATGTATGTGAAACTCTTTCAGCTTGTTGGACGAGTGTTTATTGCTTGTGATTGCAAATTTGTTAATAATTTGAATAGGCGCATACATGGTTGAAAGAGGGCTCTTCTTCTAGCCATGCTTTTTCATTGATATTTGTCTATCATATAGTCGAATAGAAATTCACATTTGTCAGGGTTGGACTAATTTGCATTGTGTGACATTGATCCTTTTAGTGCGGGATATGGCTATGTCTTGGAAAGATGGGGAGACAAGTGAGGTGAGGGTGTTTGAAAACGAGCAGAAGCTCTCGTTAGATTTTGGTTGATCACATCATTGACTTATCCGAGGTTGAGGTGAAAGAGCAAGGCGTCTTTGCCATCGCCTTGTCTGGCGGATCCCTCATCGGCTTGATGGGGTACTGCTGTTTCCCATTTCATTGCTTCATCAAATCATCACGCATACTTAAGATAATGTTTATGCTTGCTTATTTTGGAAGGTTAAGAGCAAGACTTCATCTGTACAGAATGTAGTATTGTGAATATTTGATAAAATGATTGAAGGAGAGATGGAGGTAAAAATGTGATGAAGGGAGTGACAAGCCATATGCAGCTTCTGTGAGACTTGTTGTATTCTTTAGTTTAGGCTGCTTGTCTTAAAAGAAATAATGGTTTATATTTCGTGTGCACTAGCCTCCCATAAGTGCAATTGGGTAAGCGGTGTAAACACATATTTCGTTGTAAATAGTGGACAATTCATGGCCATTCATTTGAGCTACATCTAAAAGTGAGATAATCATGTTTTTTAAATTTCGAGACAGTTTAAATGTAAAAGATAACAAATATAAATAAATATAAAAAATTCAAAAAAAATTAAAAAATAAAAATTAAGAAAAATAAAATAAAAATTTAAAAAATAAAAATTTAAAAAAAATTAAAAATTTTAAAAATACAACAGAATGTAAAAATGATGAAAAATTTCAGTTCACAAGGTGTTCACCACTTGGATTTATTAGCTTCTTTGTGTTCACCATGATGTTAGTGAATTTTGATTTACCATGTTGAATAGATAGTTCACCACCATGGTGAACAGACAGTTCACAAATACAGATAGTTCACCGCCATGGTAAACAGATAGTTCACCAATACAGAAAGTTCACCGTCATGGTGAACATACAGTTAACCAATACAGATAGTTCACCGTCATGATGAACAGACAGTTCACCAATATAGAAATGACATAAACTCATCAATCAACATAATATAAATTCATTATAGTGAACAGACATGTCACAAATATAGATAATTTACCATCACGGTGAACAGATAGTTCATCAATACAAAAAGTTCACCATGGTGAACATAATATAAATACATGTCATGATGAACAGACAGTTCACCAATACAGAAATGAACATAAACTCATCAATCAACATAATATAAATTCATTATAGTGAACAGACATGTCACAAATACAGATAGTTTACCACCATGATGAGCAGACAGTGCACCATGGTGAACACATAACTACTCCGACCACTACAAATATAACACCAAATATTGGGGCTTTTGCAATATTTGAGCAGCGAATGGTGCTACAACTGGACACCACGTTTGTGGACTTGGTGATGTTCTTCTAGGCTACTCTGGCTTGCTAGCGCTTATGGTGCACTTCTCCATTGTGACCAACTTGCTGTCACATAAGTCTGAATTTTTTCCATAACGAAATCCATCGTTAAGCCTCTTCAAAACTAAAGCATCAAACAAGTCAGGCTATTATCAAATTTTTTTACCAGGTGAACGTCACCATGGTGAACAAATAGTTCACTAATCTAGAAATTACAAATCATCAAGCTTAGAGAAGATTTATGTATAAATCTTGAAAAGAGATGAGATGCCATATAAGAATCACAGATGTGCAATTAACGGATACATAATGATATCACAATAAAAATAGCAGAAAACAGGCAGAGCAATATCATAGGCTGTACAAGGAACCAATACCAGTGACACAGCTTGTCAGAGAGATTGCTACCGTTATGCAGGAATTCACTCAGTCAGGTGGTGTGAGGCCTTTTGGAGTTTCACTGTTGGTTGCTGGGTATGATGACAAGGGTCCACAGTTGTTCCAGGTGGATCCATCGGGTTCATACTTTTCTTGGAAAGCTTCAGCCATGGGAAAAAATGTCTCTAATGCTAAGACATTTCTAGAGAAGAGTTACACAGATGACATGGAACTTGATGATGCCGTTCATACAGCCATACTGACTCTGGAGGAAGGATTTGAAGGACAAATCTCTGGAAAAAAGATCGAGATTGGTATTATTGGTGCTGACAGAAAATTCAGAGTACTAACTTCTGTGGAAGTGGATGATTACCTTGCCGAAGTATAGTAAAAGATTGCAAGGGATGTTACTGAGCTACTACCATTATGGACTTTGATGCTTGTAAACCTATAAACCTACTACCAAGAATGTGGAGTGTCTGTTAAAAGAGGAACTAATTGCAATTTTAATTCAGTCGGCTCGTAACTTAGATAAATTTGGTTCAGAGGTGCCGGTGTTTGTTTTGCTTCATTTGAATGGATTATCATGACAAAAAAAAACCCAGACATCCCAGCCTTGAGGCAATCAAAAATAACCTCGACGGATTGGGACTTCAGACCTAGAGTCCCCCACAATCTTCGTCATTGCAGGAAATAAAGTCTACTCAAGACCAAGAGTCAGACAAAGTCAAGACAAGCAAGCCAATCAAGCCAATCAGACAAACATGGACAAGAAATCTCGAAATCTGAATTCAGTGAATACCTTTCGCTGCCATCCTTTGATTTTATCGGGCCAAGCAAAAGTCATAGTTTCTCCAATGAAGCAAAGACATTCGGCTTAGAGAAGACATGGTGGTTGACTTTGTTGAGAGAAAAGAAAAGAAGCGGTGCGGTCATCACATCCGAGACTGATGTAGTTTTACTCAGAGACGGTGAATCCGGTGGCGTAGGCTCCTTCGATGGCAGGCGCGTGAGGCTAAAGTAGATCATCGTGGATTAGATCTGGCCGGAATCAACTCCGACGGTGGCAACTTCGGCTACGTGCACCTCCGCTTATGGCTGCAATTGGGAAATGGAGATCGAGAGTTGACGACAATGAAACCCTATCCCTGTTTATGTGTTAGTACACAAAATAAAAATAAGAAGAATCACACCCGTTAGATTTGGCATAATGTATGGTAGAGATTTGTCCACTATTTACAATGAAATATCTATTTACATTTGATCCCTCCTCTCTCTCTCTATATATATATATATATATATATATATATATATATGGGGCGGATCCTGTGAAAACCCTCCTGAATATGTAACCTGTGAACAAATCATATTCGTTGATTGTATTTCATCCGATGGACATGAATTTTTATAGATTTATTATTTAATTTTTCAAAAATATAATTAATTTATTATTTATGCTTTGTTAGATTTATTCCTTGATTCTCTCCTTTAAATTTGGAATGAAACATTTAATTTTTTCTCACTCCTTTGAATGAGTTTTTCTCTCTTCTTTAAATCGGAAATCGTTCTGATTTTTTCATCTGATCTTAAAAACACAGATGTGCACCTATTTAAACCCAAAAATACAGATGTAAACCAGAAACACAGATGTGCATCTATTTAAAACTCAGAAACACAGATGTGCACTAACTACGACTGGGATCCGTGAAACACAGAAACACAGATGTGCATCTATTTAAAACCCAGAAACACAGATGTGCACCTATTTAAATCCAGAAACACAGATGTGCACCAGAAAAACACAGATGTGCACCAACTACGACTGGGATCCGTGAAACACAGAAACACAGATGTGCATCTATTTACAACCCAGAAATACAGATGTGCACCTGTTTAAATCCAGAAACACAGATGTGCACCAGAAACATAGATGTGAATCTATTTAAAACCCAGAACACAGATGTGCACCTATTTAAACCCAGAAACACAAATGTGCACCAGAAACACAGATGTGCATCTATTTAAAACCCAGAAACACAGATGTGCACCAACTACGACTGGGATCCGTGAGCCGGCATTTGGGCGGTGAGGTTCAAGGCGCTGGAAGTAGAAACCGACGCCTCAGCGTCGGAGGAGGGCAGCAGGTTGCTGATGTGGATGACGGGAGATGTTGTAGGGGATTTCTTCATCCAATTTGATGAATGTGGCGGTGGTGTTGCTGCCGTTGTCCTCGATGATGAAGCCGACCTTGCCACCTTTGATGTCGAGAGCGTGCGTTAAAACCCACATAAACCTAGCTCGGTAGATTTGGAGATGAAGAGGATGATTTATGAGTGATAAGAGATATGGTGGCGACAATTAAGGAAACAATATCTTGATAATATGTAATTAATAAAAAATCAATAATTAAACGTTAATTTAAAATTATGTTGACCGTAGGATGATTTATGATTAAAGGATATGATTAGTTCACAGTTTACATATTCAAAGTGGTTTTCATTTGATCCACTCCCTATATATATATATATATATATATATATATATATATATATATATGAGTAAGATAGTAAGTGTTGTTCCTCCCTTTTTACTCATTATAATCTCTATGGCACTTGGCGGCTAAACCTTTTGTATAGTTCGGGTGATGTGAAACTTGTGACGATTGTTGTGAGATAATTTGTGTTTTATAATTTTTTTATGATGATATATTTACTGTGTGTAAACTAAATGATTTTTTTTTTCAATTTATAAAAAAATCCTAATGAATGATGTGCGTTGTTGCATAAACTTTGAGTGCTAATTTAATTGTGGTGTGATCCAATACCTATCAAACAAGTACATATAAAGTAAACATATTCTAAGTTCTGAATGAGCTAAATAACTTAGAATAAATTTCCTGAAACAGTAGCTCAACTGTGTTTGTCTTATTGCTAGGCTGACAACCTAACTAAAGCCTGTTAGACTTATAGAATTCATATCTTTAGCATCAATGATCAACAATCTCACAAGTGAAGCTACCTAAACTACATACTTATCTTACTGACATCTCTACTTCTCGTGCAAATAAGTCTTTACAATCCAAAACCCCCAGTACTTTAAGTGTTTTTAATTGCCAAATTGCCTAGTAACTAAACGTGCAAGAATTCGTCTCTGTGGTTTGACCTTGAACCTACTACTACTAGTGAGGCTAGGTAATTATAAATTTATTTCCATGAACGCGGTTTAACGACAGCTCTTCACAAAATTGGTGTTGTTGTCGGGGACCGAGGAAATGCTGTTATGTTAGTAACTAGTTAATTTTTATTTTCTAATTTTTGTATATATGTCAGAGTCTAGCCTAGCGCAAGGTCAGGTTAACCGAGCGTATGGCTTGTTTATTTAGTCAATTACCAAAGGCATAAGAATCATCTAACCTTCTGTCAGATTGCTTGCTCGGTTCCACAAACCTTTTAGACCAGTTCTACTAGTCTATGAATCCTGTCTTTAAGGATAATTCATTCGCATTCTATGAAGATTCAAAAATTTTGATTTGACAAAGGAACCAGGCAGCACGAGAAGCAGATGCAGCTAACATGGCCACAAAACCAGAACAAAGGAAGACACTGAGGGAGCTGACTGCTCCAACCTTCCACGACCAGCCACTATGCATATAAGCCGCTAAAGACGAGAACAACAAAATTATGGGAGGTTTTATACACCAACTTCTCTAGTTCTGAGAGACATGGGGAGAGGATGTCTAACGTCATCCACGAGAACTAAACGTGATTTGCACCACGATGAAACTGATAGGAGCTGACCTCGACTGATATATGTTACTAGCTTTTCCTTTTTCATTAATGGATTATGCTAAGGAATGGTTAATATATTTACCTGCAAAAACTATTACTACATGAAACCAAATGCAAGAAGCTTTGTTTACAAAATATTTTCCTGCAGCTTAGGCATCCCAGATGCAAAAGGAGATATGCGACAGCTAGACAAAACTGCCTATGAGTACAATGAATGTTTCAGGAGGCTGACTATGAAGTGCCAAACTTACGAATTTTGAAATCAAAACTGACTGAGTTCTACATCTAGCGAATGCAGCCACAGGAGAAGAAGATACTAGAAGTAGTAGCCGGTGGCAGTATCCAAAACAAGTATCCAAAAAAAGTGTGGATGATCATAAAAGAGATGGCTAAGAATGTTCCCCTATTAAGAAGACCTCACTGAGTACTTAAAGTCACAGTCTCGGATACCAGCACAATTTTAGCACAGATGCCACCACTTTCAACCCCATCCTTTAAGACATCATATATGAAGACTATGATGTAGGAGCTACTCTAAGCCATGAAGGCAACTACACCCACACAATGTGAGGTATGCATGTCTATCAAGTATACGACTAATGTGTGTCCTTCATGGAAAGAACCTACAGGTTAAGAAGAGGACCTGATGGTAAAAGGAGGGTATCACCTGGGCAGTAACAGAACATCGCACTGCCCACGCACTACCATTAAGGCCTCCGAAATTATCCAAACATGAGATACATGGACAACAACTGTTAACAAGGACCAATACCATTTGTTCCTAGATACCAACAAGGAACCAACAATAGTGGACTTAAACTACTAGTGGAAAAGCTAAAAGAATACATCAAGAAGCGTGAAAAGAAAATGGATCTTACCCTTGCCGACATGGAAAGGTAAATTACACAACTTCCCTCGGATGTAAACGAGATCAAATCACCGCAAGGTCGACTGCCATCACAAACTGAGAAAAATCCTTATCCTAATGTCAATACCATAGACACGAAGGAAGAGGAGCAGATTCTGGAAGCCCTTGAGCTAGCATCGAAGCTATTTCCTCCACTCCCACGCGCTTGCAGGTACTATGCCGAATACGTGAGGAGAGGAATTATAAACGAAACAGATAGCCTGCTCACAGAGGATGCATGTGCACTATCAATATAGGTTACATTTGATCTTGAGATTCTTAAGATTCACAATAACCTTATGTTTCTCCTCTTATATTAGGTCCAATCAGAGAGTAAGGTGAAAGAAGAAGACAAGGCAAAACCAAGACCTGCGGTATCTTCTTTTTTAGCTTATAACATATTGTCCAAACACGATGACCCAGGTATGTTCATTATTCAATGCAAGATAGGCAGAATTGTTCTAAACATATGCTTGATAGATCTGAGAGTTAATATTAATGTTATGCCATATAGTATCTTCACAGCTTTAAATCTTAGGCCCCTGTGTGAAACAACTAAAATCATATCACTAGCTGACAGTTTAATGTTTACCTATTATGTGTAGCTAAAAATATTCTAGTACGGTAGGGAATCCAATCATACTTGCAGATTTCTTTATCATAAATACAAAAGATGACAGGTTAGAAACATGAAGGAAACATAAGCTAAGAGTGTCCAAAGGTTGAAACCATCATCAAACAAGAAAAACCACCTTATTGAACCATGCAGCAACAATCCAAGCCTATTGCTGAAAAGTCACCAGATCCAAAAAAAAGATGAGAAGTTCTAAAAAGCTGAAGTAGAAACCAGAGGAGAAGTTCTGAGAGGACAAGGAGGCAAAGCTGTGCAAACCGTAACAAAATTCTAAAACCTATCAGCGCAGGGGCAGCAACAGGAAGTTCACACTTGAGTTTTTGGATATACATAATGGAAGACCTCCATGAATGACAAAAGACATATCATCAAGCCTATGAAGTAAAACAAGGGTGCTTATCGAGAGGCAACTTGATCCTTTAGTTTCAGTACTTCAGTTAATTTTATGTTTTAATTTTGTTTTTATTTGGTAGACTAACCCTAACTAACTAGTTCGAGTTCAAGTGTGGGGTTGGTGTAGAGAAATTTTATGCAGATAAGTAGATGCCAAGTGCAAATAAGGAAGACCTGTGCGCCTGCCACACCATGAGATGTTCATACCACACTAAAATGTTCATATAAAACTACTTATAGTATGAACTATCAGATTTGTCGAAAAGGGTGCATTAAAAAATATATTTTTGGGTAATTTAGAATGTCATTTAAGCTAATTGAGTTTGATTTCATTTAATATTATTGATCTTACTAAATTTGTTAAGTAATTGGGTTGCTTGAGCCTAAAAGAAATATTTTTGTTTGTGCAAACCAAATATTATTGTTTAATTTGATGGCAAAATGACATAATTTTAACGTACTGATCTAAGTCTTCAAGTAATATTAATTAGGAGTGAAACAATAAATTTTATATTATAAATTAGTCAACATTTTTCATCATTTTCAGCATTCACATTGTTTTGGTGAGGAAATGGTAATATTGTCTTTTTTAATTTTTATCCCTTAAATTTTACATGTCAGAAATGCTTCAATGGGGAAGATTGTTCAAACTCCATTAACACACTTCTACATCACACAAATGATGCGCATAGTGTGATATTAGACTTTGTTTGATGATTATGAATGTAGTATAATATCTTAACTTTCTACGAAGCTTTATAACTATAAACTTTATATTGCATACCAGGACTTTCTCTGATGCTTTATTTTGTAATAATTAATCTATATAAAATATTTAAAATAATTAATTATCTCGCTTCAAATTTTTAAGCATGGTAATTGATTATTTTAAATATTTTATATAGATCAATTACCACACTTTCATGTCTGAAGCGTGATGATTAACATTTATGCTGGAGCAATAAACAATAAAAATTTAAAATTAGTATATTAACTAGCCGTTTGAACAATTATCAAAAAAATATTTTTGAATAAATAAGTTACCATTTCATAAATTTAAGAAATTTGTTATTAAAATAATATAAAAAATAATAAAATAATATGACACATAAATTTCAAAAATATAATTGTAAAAATTTTGTTTCAATACGAGTGAAAATTTATAAAATAAAATTTATAACAATGATGATATAACATACACAAATCTATTTTTAACTTTATTTCAATAGAATTCTTATAAGTTGTTAAGATTTACAGATATGGTTCTTTGGTGGGGCCAAAAGTTCCATGTTATGGAAAAGGCAATATACTACTACTTCCCATACATGATTCACAAAACCATCCGGTCCATACATCATTAATGACATTATACATTTTGGCAGCATCATCAACATTTATTGCAAAGACAACACAATAATAAGTTCAACTTGTCTGAAAAATTATGGGAAGAATACAGCAACATTTCTAATAAAAGAAACAATAAAAAAGGTTTAGACCCATTTCTGATATTGGCCACCCATACTAACCTGTTCCTTCTATCTTAATCCTCCCACTACCACAGAAACTCTGAAACAATCTCTACTCAGCTCTAAGGGCTCCATGGGTAGAGTTTAAACCTATAATGAGAAACAATGAACATTGTGTAACTTTCTGTTGCAGTGGTCGAAGAAGCTCTTCATGGATTCAAGTTGTTCCTGGCAAACTTACCAGTCAAGCCCAATCGGTATAAGAAAATGTTGATGGGATTTGAATAGCTTTACCAGAATAATGATACAACATTAACTTTAAAAGTTGCAAGAACTGGATATACCCAGTACTCCAATGTCTTGCCAAAATCATGGATATTCTTCAAGAGAGGGTGCAGTAAAAATCAAGTAAATTCAAATGTACTGTTGATGACCAAACCCCTTCATCGACTAGGCAAGGATGCAAATGCGGGTTATGGGAAAAAAAGCACCCACTGGATAGGTTGCCCTGAAAGATAAAACTGTGGTGATGAGGTGGGCTTAGAATCTGTGTTTTGCGAAAGCTTACAGGATGGTCACATCTGCTGGTACATCCGCTCTTGGTCCCTCAAGAGATCGATACATGTAAAGCACATCTATGTCGTCTGTTACTGCTCGCTGTTCATCATTGCTGAATATTTCTACCACTAGCCTGGGCAAAGCTTGAGCAATCTCTTGGCAACATTGCCTGGTCAATCGGCAAGAGGACATCCATAGGAATCTCATATTATAAAAATGATGAATGCCAGAGCGTAAAGCAGAATCTCCAAAGGGGCTATCCCGTATCTCAAGTTTTTGTATGTTTGGACAGCCTTCAAGCACAAATCTCAACCCAGTATCACTGTTCCCAGCAAAAGCAACTGAGAGAGTCCTAACTAATTTGCCATACTTTCCTATAAATTCGAAGGCTCTGTCAGTTAACAATCCAGATATAGCAAGACGAGTGAGCTTCTTACAGTTCTTGACAATTGCACCAAAACCTTCATCCATTGGTGCGCCAGTAACATGGTCGGGTCGATGACGTCCCATAATACAGAGACGGAAGACTACCAGGTCTGAACAGTTTTTGGACATGGCAGTGACAGCTGCATTTGTCATCCTTTGGCAAAAGAACAAAATAGATCGCAACTTCCTGCAGCCCTCTGAAATTGCTTGGAAGCCCACTTCAGAAACAGGAGACTCACTATCCTCACGGGCATCTATGGGGAAAACACGCAACTCACGGAGATCTTTGCAAGTAGCAGCAACAACTTGAAGCCCTTCATCACCAATTGAGTCAAGAACCTACAAAAGAATGAAGCAAGGCAAGTAAAAAAAATACAAAAGAAAATGATGCGCATTCTACTACTCGGTAAAAACAAGAGAAAACTCACCCATAAAACCTGGAGCTTATGGCAGCGTGAAATTACAGAATTTAACTGTTCCAGATCAATGTTGGCGTAGCTAAAATTAAGAGAGGTGAGATTAGCACACACAGGGTAAATTGATGGGAGATATTCTAGCGCTATATCTCTAAATCCCGAAAGACTGGAAAGTGATCTGCAAGCAGAAAATGCGGAGGCAAGATGGGGCTCAGGATCAGCATGGGGTGCTTGTTCTGAAGGGCTAAATGCTCCAGTTCCAAGATGACTGAGTTGGGGAGCTCGAAGCATCAAGAGGTACAGCTGCCCAATTGACACAAATCGGTTCACTCTTAGCTTCTTAAGACGTGGAGATCTTGCAACCAGCTGTTCGAGAGCATCAAAGTTGATTGGGCAGTCAACACAGTCAAAGGTAAGAGCGCGAAGACTGGTTTCTCCTTGGGGAAAACAGGATATCCAATCCACCTCATCATCAGATACTTCATCCTCTATGAGATCAAGCACTTGGAGTTGCCTGAAAGCAAACCAATGGGTCTCACTAACAGAAAATACTTGGCAAAATCCAGAATCGTCAGAAAGTAGTGAAGACAAACAGATCTAATATGTCATCAGTAGTTGGTGATTTGGTAGTTGAAAAAAGAAATGGTTACCGGCACTTGGTGGCCAGCATAGCAAGTCCGCTAGTACCAAAACCTTCACAGCATACAAGAGTCAAGTCCTTGAATGCAGGCAATGAATGAGCCAGAAGGGCGAGATCGAAATCAGTGACAGACATGCGCTTGAGGTATAGCTTCTGGAGAGAAGGATAGGCATCAGAGATGGCGGTGACCCAGGGGGCAAAGTGGGCACCCCAGTCATGGGGCATGAGCTGAAAGTCGGCAAACCTAGGCTTGCCCTTGAGGAGGAGGGAGCGGAGGCGGCGAAACCTGGCGGTGACACGGGCGGGGAGGACGGAATAGCAGTTGGGAATGAAGAGTTCAGATCTAGTGAGGGCGTCGGCTCGGTACCAGGACTTGCAGACGAGTGAGGCGGCGTTCCTGTCGTGGCGAGTGGTGAGGAAGGCGAGGACGGTTTCCAAGACGATGTCGAGGACCTGATCCGGGGAAGGGGATGATGAGGTGGGGTTGGACGGCAGTCTGGCGCCGTCCTCCGTCATTTCTTGTTCTATCATCACAGCGCCGTCGATTCAGATATCGACGGATGGATGGATGAGAGAAGAGAGCAGACCTCCACACTAGAGAGATTCAGATTTACTACTGCAAGAAGCAGAAGCAGAAGCAGAAGCAGTTGAGAGGAAGAGAAGAAGCAAAAGATGAGATTGGATGGGATGAGAGAGAGAGAGCAAATAGCAATTTTGCATAGAGATTCGCTTTTGTTTTTGGCTCTTCACATGCGGCAAATACCAGTTACTTACATTATAGTATTATTATCATTATCATGATGTCATTATTTTAATCTCTTTTATTACTATTCACCAATTCATGTAGTGCTTTCAATTCGATATTAATAGTAATATTATAAATAATCACATTTATTTTGAAGTATTAAATAATCTTGATTTTGAAATTTAAAATTTATCTCTTGATATTATTATTATTATGTATTATATTTTGAACCAACGAGTTAAGTTATTATTAATTATCATATCTCATTTTTAATCTCAGTTACTAAACATAAACATAGGCTTACGAGTATGTAAGATTAAACTGAAAAATTGACTAATTAAATTGAATCGAATCGAACCGATTAGTTTGGCTTGGTTTCTTAATTAAATAGACGGTCTCAATTTGTTGTGTGCAGAAAACCGACCAACTCAGTTCAATTTTAAAAATTTGAATATAAGCCAAACCAAACCATATTAAGTACCTGTTATGATTTGGCACCATACGATTAAATTTATTAAATCTCAACAATTAAATTGACAGAAAACCCTAAAAGAAGAAATGTGTCTCTCTCTCTGTCTGACAACCACCCATCCACTCAACTCTCCCCATTCTTTTATCCGCCGTTCTCCCTCTTTGTTGCATGACGTTCTGTTTCTCCCATGCGCGGAAGGCCAAAACAAAACTCAACAGCTTTTAGCTTCAATGTCCATCGCTCTCCCATCCTAGGAAGTCAAGGTTCGTCGTTCTCCCATCCTAGGAAGTTCTGCCTCCTACAATTGCTTTCAAACCCTTTCTAATCTCTGTTCATGGTAAGATGTGTTACAATTCAGTCTTCTAATCTCATATTTAGAAGGCCTATCATTGCCCGTAGTGTTTTATTTTTGTGTTAGAGTATCTGTCAAGGTTTCCAAAGTTATTATCGTGGCGTGGCATTTGGTTCAGGGTGTTTGCTGATTTTGCTATTATTAATTAATTTATTTGGGCTTGAGAAATATAAAAAAATATGGTATGTGTAGAACTCGAACCACGTATATTATACATCAATTCAAATAGAGAAAACTATGTGTTAAAGATCACTATGATGGAGAGTGAATAACTTAACTTCAGATCTGCTGCTTATGTCTTTTAATTATTGATTAGTTGATAGGAGCCTAGTCTCATTGCATAGTATTTGGCGATGATTAGCTATTGTTAATTAAAAAAATTCATTCATTTTAATAAACAGTTCTATACATATAGAATTATCTGGTGTTGCCGAGTTTTTAACTATTGTTGATCATTGAGATTGTTTTGAATATATGCATGTATTATTGACTATTGCCACATGTGGCTAGTTGTTGTTGGTTGTGGCAGTCGCTGACTGTAGCTGTTTGTTGGTGGTTATAGTCAATGACTGTACTTGTTTGTTGATTGCTGCTATGTTCTAATAATTAATATCAACGCAAACACATGTAATTATTTTAAGGCATGGAGATATTTGAAGAAGAGAAAGATCATGGATGTTTGAAAAAGACAACTGCTGCTTGAAAAAAAAAATTATAGTTGCAATTATGATGATGATTTGTTTGTTGCGATTGATTTGTTTGCACTGCATCAGACACAATTGCTTACAACGGTTCATAAATTGATTACATCAGTTTATCAATTTTCTTACATATGTTTATCAATTTTCAACCATTAGTAATTCAACCTTAACCTTCCATATATATATTCATCAATTGTTTGCATATGTTCATCAATTGCTTACAATGGTCATAATTTACTATATGTTCATAAGTTGCTTAACCATTGGTAATTCCCCCATGTTCTTCACATTAAAACACTAACCATCAATATCTTACACATGTTCGTCAATTACTTATCCATTAGTAATTTAACCCTTCACCTCTCATGTTCATCACATTAATACATATGTTCATCAAAATTTTACATGTGTTCATCATTTGCCTACATATCTTCATCAGTTGCTTAGTAGTTAGTAATTCAACTCACACCCCCATTTTCATTAATGTAATACATATATTCATCAATAATATTTATTGATCATCAATTACTTACATATATTCATAAATTGCTTAGCCATTAGTAAATCAACCCCCACCCTATAAGTTCATCACATTAATACATATTTCATCAATTGCTTATATATGTTCATTAATTGCTTACATATATTTATCATTTGCTTACATATGTTAATTAATTACTTAGCCATTATTAATTAAAACTCCATCATTCATGTTCACAACATTAATATATATGTTTATCAGTTGTCTGCATATGTTTATCAGTTGCTTACAAATGTTCATGACATTAGCCCATTTATTCATCAATTTAACACATTAAATTGTTTGCTTATTTATATTCATCAACTACTTAGATATATTTTTATTATTTTCTTACACATATTTATCAATTGCTTACTATGTTCATCATTTGCGTAATTAATTTCATCAATTACTTAGACATTAGTAAGTCAACCGTTATACTCATCACATTAATACATATGTTGATCAAAATTTTATATATTTTTATTAATTATTTATTTGTGTTTATCAATTATTTATCTATTAGAAGTTTAATCTCCTACCCCTTAATAACATTTATACATATGTTCATCAAAATCTTACATATGTTCTTTATTTGCTTACAAATGTTCATAAATTACTTATATATGTTCATCAATTTTCTCACATTTGTTCATCAATTGCTTATTATGTTCATCATTTACTTACATATGTTCATCAATTGCTTAGCCATTAGTAATTTTGCTCATCATATCTTACTTATATTCTGTAATTGCTTACATATGTTCATCAATTTTAAAGTCATTAGTAATTCAACCCGCCACCCCCATGTTCATCACGTTAATATATATATGTTAATCAAATTTTTGCATATGTTCATCAATTGCTTAGCCATTAGTAATTTTAACACCCACCCCTCATGGTCATCACATTAATACATATGTTCATCAGAATTTTACATGTGTTCATTATTTGCTATGTGTATTAATTGCTTACATATGTTCACCAAGAGGGCGGATCTGGTGAAAATCACTTTAAATTTGTAAACTGTGAACCATCATTGATCATTGATTCATATTTCATATGATGATTATGATTTTTTTTAGATTTAATATATATTTTTAAAAGATAATTAACCCTTATTTTATGGGTTGTTGAATGTTTTCCACGATTGACTCCTTAAAATAAGGAATTAAACGTCTGATTTTTTTCTCTTTCTTCTGTTATATTTGTTGCAGGACATTTCTCTTTCTTCTGTTTTTACGACTTAATTTCTTTGCCATAATTTTTTTTATTTTTTAACTCAGATCGTGAAACCTTTCTATATATTGGTGCATAATTCAATCTTTGGGCATTGGTGCACAATTCAAAATCAGTGCATGGTTTGATCTTTGGTGCACAACTCAAGTCCGGTGCATAATTTATTTTTATTTTTATGGTTATTTTTGATGAAATGTGCACTTATTATGATGTCACGATGAATTGTTTATAGTAATTTGACGCACACACTAAGTATAGTCATATAAAAATGTGCACTGTATAATTATAAATTGTGCACTAAAATTCATATGTGCACCATTAGAAAAATCAACAGATCTTAATGTGCATCATAAAACTCAGAAAATAGTGCATCATTACAAGTCTAGCACTTCGCCTGGGCAATCGACACATGGCTCTAGTTGGCTCGACATAGTGTTAGTTCCTAAGAAACAAAGACGGAAAAACCGCCTGAGATCCTTCACAATTGGTGCGGATTTTAGTGATTAAAAGTTCCATCTTATTCCAGGCAAAGAACTGGAACTGCATTAAAAATGTGCACCCAAAATTAATTTATGCACCATGAGAAGAATTCATCAGACATATACATGTACCACTAAACCCAGTTTAGATTATGCACCATTAATCGTGTATAATTACAAATCTTCTCTCTTATGGCTGAAAGCGAGATGGGTGCTAGTGCAACATTCAGGAGCGGTGACAGTGATAAAATTGAGATAGAGTTGAAATAAAGAAAAATAAAAGACATGTAGTTCTTCTAAAAATAAAATATACACCTGCTCGGTGCACTAATGGTGCACTTGTGCACCGGTAAACTTTGTCAAAATGTTTGTCGAAAAATAACAAACTATTTATAGAAGCCTCTCCAGAAAACTTGATATAAAAAGTGAAATTCATTCAAGCATTTTGACAATCAGTTTATAAGAGTGTTCATGAGCCCAGAAGTGTGCCATCAAAACTTAATATTTGAAATATGAAGAACAGATAATGGAAGAATTGCACACTAATAGAGCTAAGAAACATATCATTATAAAATCAATTCTAGTTTATCCACTCGTTTTAGCTTCTCTCATCATAGTTTGAATAGTTCCAATTCATGAAAAGGGATGGTTAACTAAAATATAATAATCTTTACTGATCAAACGACCCCAAAATCGTCACTGGTACTAGTTTCTATGGTGAAGGGTATTCAAAAGCTCACCTTCATGGACAAGCAACACTTGCTCGGAAGTTACACAGACTATGTCCACGCCCAAACGATGACACTGTCGTTTCTTGAGCCATAAGACCTGGCCGTGAAAGACATCTGGTTCGTGGTAGATGATGTCGTTAACCTTCGACGTCCTATAGAATTGAAGCATTTCATAAATAACAAAAGAAAAAAATCACATACCTTTTGTATCTTCCGCCATTAGTTTTCTCATCTGGGTGTCTTGAAGCTTTCCCTCAACAATTATTTCACCCCACATTCCTCACACTGAGATATACAAAGACTTCAATCAAAATAGCACATAGCATAGTGACACACTAAGATTTTGATGATAAATGGTTATGTAGTGAATCATAAACTGAGCTGACAGAAATAAGATGCCCACGTAAATTCCAGATCACATTAATTCCCTCTAGTGAGCAGCAGATTGCAGCTGGGGGCCTGGCTATGAGAAGGTTTGTTAATAAGTTGGTTCCACACTCAAAATCAATTGACAATGAATGGGAGAGTCCAACTATACTTAAGGTGTAATTTTATGAGCAATGTGGGTGATGTGGGACATAAGCCCTTATATGCACCAACACCCCCACTCGCAAGATCGTTAGGCGGACGAAATCGTAATCGACAGACGACACCGTATTAAATCAATATCTCGCAAGTGGGACCTCGTGCGGACGTAACCAACAGTTAGACAGGTTTATCCAAGGGTGCGGCTAAAACCCGCTCTGATACCATGTTAGTAAGTTGGTTCCACATTCAAAACCAATTGACAATGAGTGGGGAGAGTCCAACTATACTTAAAGATGCATCTTATGAGCTTTATGGGCGATGTGAGATATATGCACCAACAAAATTCTTAATTAGCCAAGGGTGGGAAACTTTAACAGGTATTTTCCACTATGAATCATTTTGTCACATAAGCCTGCACTCATCTAACCCATGCTGAGTCTCTGTGTAATAAAATGTCCTAAGTCTGAGATAAAATGATGGTTTGGTTAGTATTGGTGGCTGATCTTATACCCAGCCCTCCCTTTATAAGTTGGAAGGCATCTTATGAACATATATCTTAATCTCATGACACGACAATTCATGTGATAAATATGTAGGTGTACAATTCTTAAATATATCTCTTAATCTCAAAAGCATGATTATTTATGTGATGAACATATTTATTCATCTTATGAACAAATTTATTTTAATAAAGGGAAAAAACCCAAAATGAGCTCTGAACTACCACCACTTACCCAATTGCGGTCCGAACTACAACGATTTCAAAAAAGAGTGCAATTAAAAATAAATTGGACTAATTTAAAATTATGTTTAAGACCAATTTATTTTATTTCATAAATATAATTGATCTTATTAAATTTGTTAAGGATTATGATTGTTTGAGTATGAAAAACCGTCGTTTTGTTTATGTACGCAAAATGATATTATTTATTTTGATAACCAAACGATATAGTTTTCTGACATGAATCTAAATCTTGTAATAATATTAGTTTATGAGTGTAAAATAAATTTTATTTTAAAAAATCAGTCTAATTATTTTTCCATCGCACCCTTTTTAAAAATTATGGTAGTTCGGACCGCAATTAGGTAAGTCGTGGTAGTTCAGGACCTCGTTTGGGTTTTTTTCCTTTAATAAATATAAAATTTAAATTTATGAATTTTTTAATCTTATTTTTCATGTGAACCTTTTTTATTTGAATAATAGTTTTCTGTTTTTTCTTACTTTTTCTACTTTATGTATCCACAGGTGCCCAACTCTTAAACATATCTCTTAATCTTATGAACATAGTTGTTAATGTGATGAATATTTAGGTGGTCACTCATGAACATATCTCTTAATCCCATGAACATAGTTATTCATGTGATGAACATAACTTTTCAACTCATGAACATAACTATTTTAATCAATACTAAAATCTAAAATTTGTAAATTTTTACTCTTATTTTTAATTTGAATATTTATGAATTAAATAATATTTTCATGACTTTTTTCTACTTTAGGTATGAACTCAAAAATAGAAGCGTCTAATTCATAAACATATATCTTAATATCATGAATATAGTTATTATTGTAATGAATATCCAGATGTCCAATTCATAAAACACGCCTCTTAATCTCATAGTGATTATTTGGTGAACATAATTATTTATTTAATGAACCTAACCATTTTTGTAATATAAAAATATAAATTTGTGAATTTTTATAGTTATTTTTTTAATTTTTTTCAATTAAATAATATTTTTTTGAATTTTATCTATTTTGGTATCAACTCGTGAACATATATCTTAATCTCACGAACATGAATATTCTCTTGATGAATATTTAGATGCCCAACTCATGAACATATCTTTCAATCCAAGGAACATAGCTATTATGTGGTGAATATAACTATTCATTGTATGAGCTCGCTACCGAACTATATAGGCTCCCCGAGCCATCTACTATCTGTGTAGGCGTTTTCGCCAGTAGGTCCTCTAGATCCGTTATCAATAAAATAAAAATAAAATAAAATATAAAAATATAAATTTATGAATTTTTCTAATATTTTTTATTTGAGTTTTTCTAAATTAAATAATGTGTTTTTTTATTTTTTCTATTTTGGTATCAACTCATGAACATAGGAGTCCAAATCATGAACATAGATCTTAATTTCATGAACATAGCTGTTCATGTGATGAACATAATTATTTATCTTATGAACATAACTATTCCAATGAATATAAAAAATTATATTTATGAAGTTTTTACTCTTAATTGTATTTGAATTTTTATTTAAATAATATTTTTTTTAGTTTTTCTATTTTGGTATCAAGTCATGAACATAGATACCCATTTTATAAAAATATCTCTTAATCTCATGAACATGATTATTCATATGGTCAGCAGAGCGCAAAAGTCGTGCGCAGTGGTTTACTGCAGTGCGCAAGGCGAGCTGACACGTGTCACCCAAAAAAAGGACGATGATGATGTGTTCATTGGTTGCACGTGAAAGCCGTGCACAGAACACTTAAATGACATGTGCATGTTGCTAATGGCAATTTTTAATGTGATATATAGAAATCTTCTAACTTTTAAAGGGCGTAACTTTTACGCTAGATGTCCAATAAGCGCGTTTTAAAAGGCTATGTAAAGCTCATACAGTTATCTGCAAGTTTTTATACGGATTTAGACCCTAATTCTTAAAGGATATCTACCAAAAGATCCGATAAACTCTCTGGGTAGATATGCTTCCTAAATCGATTTCAAATCCGATTCAGATTTCCATAAGACAATAAGTTCGACTTCTATTATTATCTCTAGAAGATTTACGTAAGAGATTATCAATAGATCATATCTTGAACTCTAAGCTATGTCACATCTATATAAAGAGAGTTCAAGAAGGCTATAAAGAAATCCTCATATTAACCAATCTGCACATCATTCTTCAACACGACCGAGGTATCAGTCTGTCACATGACGATCTTCAAGGTAGCAGTGGAGAGCAGTAAGGAATTCAATCCTACCATAGATCTGAGTCAAATTGTAAGGGTTGTTCCTACCTTTTCACTCATGTATATGTCTATGGCCTTTAGTGGCTAAATCTCTTGTGTAGTTCAGGTACTGTAAACTTGTGATGATTGCTGTGAGATAATTTCTGCTTATAAATTTTATTATGATGATATGTTTACTACGATAAAATGAATAATTCTGTTATTTTATGGCAAAACCCTAATGAATATAGTGTGTTGTTGTATGAACTCTGGGTGTTGATTTAGTTGTGAGGGTCTGAGTCAATACAAATTAAATAAGAGCATATTAAGTAATTGTATATGACTAGTCACATAATTATCAGTGCTTATACATTTACTGAAATCAACTCATAAATCGGATTTTATCTTTAGCATCAATGATCAACAATCTCACAAGTCAAACAATCTGAACTACATGCTTATCTTACTGACTTTTCTACTTCATGTGCAAATCAATTTTTCAAAAAATGAAACTCCCAGATTTTGAGTCTTTTTATTTGTCAACTGTCTAGTCATTAACGTGTCAAAATCTCAGTCTCAATGGTTCGATCGTATACTTAACTACTAACTAGTGAGCGCAAGTATTATATATTTATTTGTGCGAAACAGCTCAACGCGGTCTCACCAATATCTAGATGCCCAACTAACATATCTCTCATTATTTTGAACTTAACTATTACGTGGCAAACATAACTATTCATTCAATGAACATAACTATTTTAATAATATAAAAATATAATTTTTTTTTTTACTTTTATTTGTATTTAAGTTTTTTAGAATTAAATAACATGTTTTTTTATTTTTTCTATTTTAGTAACAGCTCATGAGCATAGGCGGCCAACTCATGAACATATATCTTAACTCATGAATATGATTATTCTTGTGATGAATATCTTGGTACCCAAATCATGAACAAGCTCCTAATCTCATGAACATAGCTATTTATGTGATGAACATAACTATTCATCTTATGAACATAAATACTTGAATAAATATACAAAAATTATATTTCTGAATTTTTTACTCTTACTCTTATTAGAATGTTTTATTTAAATAATATTGTTTTGATTTTTTTCTATTTTGGTATCAACTCATGAACTTATGTGTCCGATTAATGAAAACAACTCTTAACCTCATGAATATGACTATTCATGTGATGAATATCTAGGTGGCCAACTCATGAACATCTCTCTTAATCTCATGAACATACTTTTTAAGGTGATGAACATAATTATTCACCTTATGAACATAACTATTTTAATAAATATTAAAATCTAAAATATATGAAATTTTTACTCTTATTTTCTATTTGAATTTTTATGAATTCAATATTGTTTTTACTTTTTAAATTTTTTTATAAATTTATTAATTTTTTTAATTTTAAATATTTTGAATAAAAATAATTGTTTTATTATTTTGAATTTGATGATTTTTTTGGATTGATTGAAATTTTTTTTTGTTCATTTTAGACATGATTAAATTAATTGTGATGGAATATCGTGAAATGATATGGGTGTTTGCACCTGCACATTCTCGGGTGCACTAAGAGATTTGTGCTCTCACTCGAAAATAACGTTGTTTTTATTAAAATACTAATTCCTATCTCAAATGAGTTGTTATGTTCACCAGATGAGTTGTTATATTCATCAAATGAGCGGGCTATGTTCATCAGATGAACTGTTATGTTCATCAGATCATATGTTCATCAAATGAGCTACTATGCTTATCAGATTTGATAATATATTCATCAGATGAGCTGCTACGTTCATCATATTTGAAAATATATTTATCAAATGAGCTGCTGTGTTCATCAGATGAGTTGTTATGTTCATCAGATGATATGTTTATCAGATTTGATAGTATATTCATTAGACGAGCTGCTATATTCAACAAATTTAAAAAATAGTGAAGTGTTTTAATGAAAATGAAGTAAAATGATGTCATTTTTTAGTGAGACCACCCATCTAGATGGGTGCTTTCGATTCATCCTTAAGTCATTGGTTTGCACCCATGAGTGATTGACAAATATGTTATGCGTTAATGGTTTGGTTCGGTTTTTAGTAAAATTCAAACCGAATCAGCCTGATTTTTTTTTAAAACAAACCAAACTGCTAGATTTAAAAAATCAAAGTGAATCAAACCGGTTTGATTCGATTTAATTTAATTTTTTCATGAACTTAATTTACCATTTTATATATTAAATAGGAGATTTTTCATATAAACAAATATATGGTACTAATTTATATTATATATTCAATTAAAGATTGAAATGATTTGATTTGGTTCGTTGAAAAAATCAAACCAAACCGCTAGAGTTGGTTTTTTAAAAATTAAAATCATAACCGAACCATTAGCACTCCAAACCAAAGCGAATCTATTCATTCAATTCGATTAATTGATTTATAGATTTTTACTTATACTCCTTATATACATATACAACTACACCGGACCACCGCAAGCTTGAAACTAGGGGTGCCAATGAGTAGTGCACAAAGCCATTGGCAAGGAACCAAATGCATTTCATTTGGATTTGGACCTAGATCCTTACTTAATATTCTAATACGCATAGAATCCAAAACCAAAACCCATTACTTGGATCCATTAGACTCAAAGTCATTCTTCAAATACTCAACTATCAAATAAAAAATAAATAAAAATTAATTTATGAAAATAACAATTATGAGAAAAATAATATATTTTATAAAGTTTATTTTTTGATTATTTTTAAATATTTTTTTAGATTTTTTAAAATAATAATTTAGCTTTAGTTAAATATTTAATTTATTTCAATTTCAGATACAAATTTAAATCAAAATTCAAAGCCAGCTAAACCCATTATCAAAGAGGATTCAAATAGATCCATTATAAGAAAGAATTAAAGTAGGTAGATCTAATGAGTCCAAGACAGAAATGCTTATCTTACCTTCGAACAGATAGAGGCTTGAATGGTTTTATCTTATAGTTCGCGTGTTGATTAAGAAATTGAGAGAAGAGCCAAGTTCCCTTGAATTAGGCAAGAGAGCAAGCATAGGGGATGAGGTTTGAGAAGAGCTAAGTTCCCTTGAATCACTGGTTATTACTTTTAGTGGTCATTTTTCTTACTGACAGTTTGTTGTGTGAACTTGAAAAACTAACAATCGGCTGTTGTGATGAATAAATCAAATGAATGCTCACTGCATCTAACTCATGACTCACACTCATCATCATCATTATAGCATCCTTGCCTACGTTTCTTTCTTTATATCCACATTCAATCCACGTTCTAGCTGCAGCAAAGTTGCACTTGGCTGGCATTGTACAAGGGATGAGGATTAATAGCGGAGGAAGTTCAGTGGCCGCAGATGAGCAAGACTGCTTTGGTGGACGGACGATACTCGTTGGAATAAAGATGGAGGAGGAGAAGAGCAGAGCCATACTTACCTGGACATTGATGAAAGCAGCCAAGCCTGGTGATCGCGTTGTTGCACTTCACGTCGTGACTCACAAAGGTGCAGCTGACCTGAGGCTTTTCTTATATATATAAACTGTTGATATTATGGAATGGAGTTTTGGAGAGATGATTGGAGGAAATTTATTTATGTGTAGCAGATCTAAGTTGGGATGCAGCAGAGGATGATTACTCAGTGGTGTCCCTTGTCAAGGCATTTGACTCAGTGCTTGCCATATATGAAAGCTACTGCCACTTGAAACAGGTTTTCTAACATATCCTGCTTCTTCATAGTTGTGGAGCATCATCTATCAATTTTACATGTGGGGTTGGTTGTGGCAGGTGGATTTGAAGCTCAAGATATGTAGAGGCTCATCTGTACGAAGGATACTTACTCGCGAGGCAAATGCATTAGTTGCTCATCTGGCTGTTGTTGGCACTTCTCAGACTCATAAAAACACAATCTGGAGATCCACCTCTGTTGCTAAATATTTGGCTAGCAAATTATCTATAAATTCTTCTGTTCTTGCTATCAAAGATGGAAAAGTTGTTTTCCGAAAAGAAGCTGATTCAAGTAACATTAGAGGTCAGCTTGTCACATTTTGATTTCTTCCTATAGAGAGGAAATCTGACCACAATGCCTATGATGATTCAACTGTTAACCTCTTTTTATGTCTCTTGTCTTTAGCTCCTGGAACAGAAGATCCGCGGAGAACTTGTACGGTGAATCTGGTCCATCTTATGTCAGGTAAGAGGTCCCAAGAAGTCCAGGGCATTGGTGATGCGGTGAATTACAATTTGGAATCAGCTATAAGCACCAGTGATGGACATTTTGAAAAAGGAGAGTCAAGACTGAGATGTGCAGTGCGCTGCTCCATGTCTCGTTTGCCAGATGCTTCTTGGCCAACATCACCTGATGAGCCTTTGCTTACTGACCAACATGAGGCTAACTCATCTGCTGTAGTTCTACCCAGAACTTCACAAGCTCAACTCAAGCCTGGCTGGCCTTTACTCCATAGGTCCCTGTGTCTTTGTAGTACAGCAGCTGGTTTAAGTTTCTCTTCTTCTTCCTCTTCTTCTTCACAGAATGTACCTGAGGTTCGGTCAGATCCTTCTAAGGATGGCATGCCGATGGGAATCTTAGATCAGACGAGTGGTAAGAGCCAAAACAATGAAGCTGATGCAGACACAGATAAAGAGGACAGCGCAGTCTCACCTGCGGAAACTGAAGAGTTTCATACCCCTACCCGGATTAGTGATAGTTTGAGAATCCTTCTGAATGAAAATGAACTAGAGAGGCTTATCGAGAGATATTCATCAAGCTGCAGAATATTCAAGTACCAGGAGCTTTCCTCGGCAACATCATCTTTTATACCTGGTTTGTGTTCTCCTAATGCTTTGAATTCATTAGTTTTATTCTGCAAAGTGCATGTGGATGAAGCTCTACCAAAGTATGCTCTTCTTTGCATCTTCAGAAAATGTCATTGGAAAGGGTGGGAATAGTGTTGTTTATAGAGGCTGGCTTCCGAATGAGAAGGAGGTAGCAGTCAAAATTTTAAATCCAGGCAAGGAAGCAATGAAGGAGTTCCTATTGGAGCTAGAAATTGTGACAACCTTAAATCACAAGAACATAATGCCCCTTGAGGGGTTCTGTGTTGAGAACACCAATCTAATCCTGGTCTATGAATTTGCATCAAAGGGAAGTCTTCAAGATAACCTTCATGGTGCGCACCTTTCCAACAGTCTTCGAGTTAATATTTGCTTTATTTAGTTTCATTGTTCTTAATATTTTTTTCGAATTCAGGTAATATAGAAGACCCTCTTGCATTTGGTTGGGGTCAAAGATACTATGTGGCGCTAGGCGTGGCAGAGGCTCTTGATTACCTACACAGTTGTGGTGTCAAACCTGTCATCCACAGGGATGTCAAATCATCGAATATATTATTAGCTGAAGGTTTCGAAGCCAAGGTTAAAATATGG
>NQLW01000048.1:5735025-5761218 GCA_002312845.1 Kalanchoe fedtschenkoi
GTTATTCCTTTCTCCCCTTTCCCTTCTAAATTTGAAGCATTCTTTTTCTTCACTGGAATCCACTCTTGAATTTTGCCCATACCTGATTTGATGGGATCCTTTTGCTCCACTGCTGGATTCTTTATCTCTTGAGTCCTAATTCTCATCTTTCTACATTCAGCCAATTCATGTCCATGTAGCTTACATTTTGAGCAGAATTTCAGATTCCCTTCATAAACAATTGCCTGCCACCAGCCCTGCCCATCCCCTGTGTCAATCCATATCTCTGAAGGCAAACTCTTGCTCAAATCTATTTCAATGCAGCATCGAGCAAAGGAGCACCGCGTTCTCATCTTGGTATGCTTATCTGAATCAAGGAATTTACCAAAAGGTTGACATAGGCACCTGAGAACTCCATCATTGAACAAATCCGGTCTTAAGTGTGGAAAACGAACCCAGGCCGTTGTGATTGTTGATTCTCTCCGGAAGTGGAAATTCGGCGTCCATCTGAAAAGACGAAACAAAGACGTACCTACACGTCTTGGTGCTTGAGTTAATGCTTTGATAACATCCTCTTCCGATCCTAGAATAATCATAAGGTGCCTCCCATCAAGGTCACTCACAATCATGTGCCCATCCATCTTCCACGATGTTTTGAACTCTTTTTCCACCTCTGCGACATGTGGTCTTCCATTGGAGAACTTTGCAATTAGAGCATGTTTCAACTGTTGAGTGCAAGCTCCGATTTCCGTCGATGTGAAAATTAGGGCTGGCTTACCATCCTTATTGAAAGGCTGCCGGCGTGGTAATTCAATCGTCGGAAAGGCTGTAGTTTCAACACTCTTAGATGCTGCTGCCGCATAAGACGGCTTTCGAACCCCTCCCGATGCTTCCTTCCCTTCCTGAGATCCTCCCGGATCCGGTGGACGTAAATCTCGATCTTCCTCATCATTCTTGTTTTCCCGACTCGGCGGCGCCTGTTTTCCCGGCTTACTCATCCGCTTGTTTTCCGTGTCAACAAAGTCTCTTTTACCTCGTAGTTCTATCATTTCTTCTCGAGATAATTTTCTTATTTCTAATACGATAGACAGGACTTAGAAAAATGATGTTTCAAACCATGGTCTTATTTTACCAGTTGTTCCAGATCCGTTTTACTGTATCATGTCACAGGTTGTTTGTTCCTTTTAGATATAAACCTATGATGCATGAGATTATAATTTTTAAAGAGACCATGAAGTCTCCTAATTCTTTTTCCTGAAAACACACATCATGATTTTATCCGAAAACCCTAATTAGATAATATATGAGTGGATAAGATAAAAATCAGAAAGGTAAGTATATTACAGATAATATAATTTGCTACTATCAAATTATTAGATAATCTAATTTTAAATCTAAAATAGTGTTTCTAATAATATCAAAATATGTCGTGACAGTAACACATCTTCTGTCTCTGTCATGCCACCATTGAGTTTAATTCGAACAGATTCTGAAGATCCTTCAAGGAGATCCTGACGTAAAGAAGTGGGCTGAAGACGATGCAGTTACATTTAATGAAGTTAGTAGAGATCGTGATCTGGAATCTCTTTGTCAACTCTATTCTACTAGAAGTTGAGGAAGATCCTCTCCACATGAGCATCACCGATCAAAATATTCTTTTAGAAGACCCCTCGGAAAGCAGGTGGAGCTATTCATTTGAATAGGCACGAAAGTAGGAGTATCAATATTACAAGCCCCATATTATAGTTTGGATGTCATGATTATTGTATTTGG
Organism: Kalanchoe fedtschenkoi; assembly: GCA_002312845.1. Lineage (NCBI taxonomy): Eukaryota > Viridiplantae > Streptophyta > Magnoliopsida > Saxifragales > Crassulaceae > Kalanchoe > Kalanchoe fedtschenkoi. The sequence continues at coordinate 5,736,778 of NQLW01000048.1, forward strand.
GGAGTGCTGGTTTTTTTTTATAGATTCAAGGGCTAAAGTTTAAACCTATATCATGGATGAGTGACGATGCAGTATTTCACCCTATAAGATTGGATGGTCAATAACAGTCAAAAACAATATATACCGATAAGACTGGTCGAACACAAGAAGCATTAAGATTTTCTAAGAGATCTAAATTCTATCACCTATGTATCAAGTTCTAAAATAATAATTGATAAGGGAGTTGGTCAAGTAAAAAAGTAGCATTTCAAGGTAATACTTCACCTATACTACCAAACATTCCTACTTATGCAATTCTAAGAGAATACTACTTACTACACCATGCACTTATTATATAAGTGCATTCACTCGGGCTCAAATGTCAATATCCACCTCTTAGGTCTTTCCTTGACACGGCTACCGATCACAATCTTTTTGATGTTGATTCATCCTGCAATATTGGTCAGAAGAGTAAGAGAGTTACCTTTCTAGATATGCATAAAAGTGTTGTTGAGATTCCTATACACTCTTTCCGGTAAGCAATAAAGCAACTCCAATTCTCTCTTTTGATTATCAGGCTTGAATGACTACAACCTTGATAAGCAATGAAGCAACTCTTTAATACCTTCAGTCACGACGTTAACCCATTTAATATGCATGTCTCATGCTACTATTGAGTTTAATTCAAATAGTTTCTGAATATTCTTGAAGGAGATTTTAATGTACAAAAGTGGATAGAGAAGAGGTAGTTATATTTAATGAAGTTGGTCTAGGTCATGATTTGAATTCTCTTCTTCAACTCTACTCTTCTAGAATAAAGGATGATCCTCTCTCCATTAGTATCACCGATCAAAATATTCTTCCGAAAGAACCCTTGCAAAACAGCTGGAGTGGCTTATTTAAATAGGTGTAACAATATTTACAAGCCCCATATTATAGTTTGAATATTCAAAATACTATATTCGGATGATTACTGATTTTTTTTATTGGCTAAAATTGAAATCTCTATCATGGGTGAGTGACGATGTAGTATTTCATCCTACAAGAGTGGATGTTTAATAATAATAAAAAATAATTTATTCCAGTAATTAATAAGGGGGTTGGTCAATTTAAAAAGTGGCATTTTAAGGATACTACTTCACCTATGCTATCAAATATTCCTCCCCATGATTCTTCTTATGCAATGAGTTTATAATATTTATGTGTTCACCCGGGCTCAAATGTCAAGATCCAGCATCTAAGTCTTTCCCTGACACGACTACTGACTACAATCATTTCGATGTTAATTCATCTTGCAACATCGATCATAAGGGTGAGACAATTAACTTCCTAGATATGTATTAAATTGTTGTCGGGACTCCTATTCATCCCTTCTTAGTAACCTCCAATTCTCTCCTTTAGTTACAAAGCTTGAGTGACTACAACCATGGTAAGCAATGAAGTAATGCCGATTCTCACCTTTGTAGGTTCACTACTAGTATTAATGATAGATTTATCTCAATTTTGATCCTCACTCAACTTTCTTGGCAACCTCCAATTCTCACCTTCAGTTACCAATTAGGTTGATTACAACCGGGCCATGTTATGCTTATGAGGACATCACGTCTAATAATGAGTCTATGCCTTTATTAGATACACATTCGACAAGCTAGGTTACTCCTTTTTTAGACCAATTATGCAAGCTCTTGTCTATCAATTAAATTATCATGTGAACTCATTCCTATGTGTTCATACTAATGTTTCTAAGGATCACATGCTACTAAATTATTGTGATCTTTTCATTTTCTTCAGTAACTTGGAAGAAGAAGCTAAAGAGGCTACGATGCATAAATTATCCACAAGATTTATTCAGATTCGGACCATTAGGTTGCATCAAATTTCAAACGGTCAAAACTCTAATTCTGAACGTTGGTGGAGGACCATAAGTAGTGGTTGAAAAGATCTCAAAGTCTTTTTATAAACGGATCCAACCACGTGTGAAACTTCCTTCTGAGCTGTTCAAAATAAATGAAATAAATTTCATAAATTTTACGGTACAAGTTAGATTCTGATTTAGACTTTGGGCCTGAGGCTTAAACTACAACTCCTATAAGGATTACAACTCCTAAGCTTACCAGGATTACAACTCCTATTTAATTCAAGAGAAATCCTAGCTTCCTTAGCTATAAATAGATAGTTACAGACCTCGCTTATGGATTTTTTAGGTTATATTTAGCTGCTGCTTCTTTTTCTAGTATCCGCGCGTGTCGACTAGATCGTTCGTTTACCTGCTTTAAAAATTCTAGATACTATTTTTTAAAACTAATTCTTCATCCAGATTTGCAAGTTTGATTACCTATTCATCTTTTTTTACTTGTTATTCTATTACTAGCAGGTACAAGGACATTCGTGGTCAGGTTAATCATGCATCCGCAAGATTAATATCTCTTCTAGAGGTTGTGTTATGATTGGTAAAGCGTAACGTCCTTAGCATTTATAGTCGGATTATCAATGTCTACTCCATCAAAATAAAAAACTATTTTCTTTCATCAAAAATCGGGACAACGCAACCCTTATCAATTGGTATAAGAGCGTAACGTCCTTAGCATTTCACGTGTGTCAACTAGATAACCCGTTTACTTATATTCAGAATCTCAAATACTATTTTTTTCAAATTTATTCTTTACAAGATTTACAAATGTAGTCGGTTATTCATCTTTTTCTTACTTATTCTTTGATTGCTTATAGGTACAAAGAAATTCGTGTTCAGGTTGGTCATGCTTTTGAAAGACCAATAACACTTCTAGAGTTAGTGTAATGATTGCTAGGGTTCAACATCTTGGAGTGTTGCGGTCGGATCACCAACGTCTACTCCATTAAAATTGAAATACACATTTTCTTTCATCAATAGATTAGAATGACACAATCCCTATCAATACCCTAAATCAACTTTGATTTGCGCCTTCATTGATTGGGCATATGTTTGCACAGAGGGTTGTTGAGCATAAATTCTTCTATCATGCATATGATTTGTATGATACTCTAGCATGTTATTCCCAAGACAAGACATGCAAACATGTAAATTAAAAGAACTATATGACAAATAGTAGTAATAAAAAACTCACAAATTAAAAATGACAAGTTTAGGAAATAGATACTTTAAACTTGTATGATTCATAAAACTGTGAGCCTACAACTCACACATGGCAGAAGACGTGGAAGGTTTTTACTACAAAGAAGGTTGAGAGAGAGAGAGAGAGAGAGAGAGGAGAGAGAGAGAGAGATTGTCACTTGATTCTGACTTGAAGGCCTCCTTTTATAATGCAGTAAGTGAGTGGAGAAGAGGGGGTTCACATGTCATTGAAGGAGGGGAGAATTCTCTATGAATCCTCTATGAAATGTTATCCGCTGAATGTACTCAGCTAAGTATGGAGAAAAATAAACCTTGACTAACTAAATTTATTTGGCCGAGCATAATTCTTCTGAAATTCTTAATTGGTTGAGTAAATTCCTTTGAAAATTATGTACTCGGCCAACTGATGAATTAGATGCCTTACCCGGATGAGTACAATCCTTTAGAAATAAAATATTCGATGGATTAAGGTGCAATAATTACACTTATTCAGTTGTGTGTAACTTTATTCATATAATCTACGTAGTTGTGTGCAACTCAAGTTCATATTGTGTTGGCCTCTTTCCTTATACTTGGTCTACGTAGAATACAAGTCGATTGAGTATGCATTGATTTCTTCCCAAACTTCCATTGTTTAGTCTGTTTTGACTCCAAATTATTTTCTTTTCTCTTAAAGCCCTATTTTAAGGTGTTTTTCCCTTAAAGAGTACTAAACACACAAAAATTATGATAAAATAGTTAGAGAAAAATTCAAATAACTAAGAAATAGAGCCCTAAAATTGGTGTATTTTCCTTAATTAATGGTCATCTCAGACATATTTATTCTGATACAAATTCTCATTTACCTATAGTTGCAAGTTTTATTTTAAAAATTGGCCACATTAGTTTTAAATCTAAACTATCTTACACACTATTTAAATTTTGAATTTATCTCATCCAATTACTGTCGCCTGAATATAAGACAATTATAGTGAAAGAAATCACTCACATTTTAATAATGATAACCATAAACGATTGATTAGGTAGTTTAGAGAATGAGGGGTGGTTCATGAAAATCTTCACATTTTATTTTTGAATCCTCTGCTGGTAAAGCATGTACATAATAAATAAAATAATAGTAAAAAATTCTATAGAAACGATATGTCTAATGCCATACGCAATGATGACTTTCTCTTGCTTAGTTGTCATAGAATAAGGGGATGAAAAAACCATTCTAAAGTTTCCTTTTCGTGAAATCATCATAAAGTGTTGCGATTGTGTATGACGAACACACAATATAAATATTTGTCTTGATTGGCTAACAAAATATGAAATTGTTTTGGTATATCTGCATCCTTGATTGAAATTTGGTCTCATGCAAAACATTATTGTTTTCTTTAGGGATAACACAATCATTCTGAGTGTTATGTAAATAAAACTTATAATCTAATTACGCTAGGAATGGATAAGTCAGGATTGATCTAAAATTATAAGCTTTTCTAGAATAACTATAAAATCAGTAACAAGAAAAGATAGGGAGAATCGTAGAGAAGCGAGAAGAAGAGAGAGATAATAGCACAGCCCAGGTCATTAAATTGTGAATAATATTGATCATCCGTTCTAGAAATATAGTTCATAACAATAACCAAACTCAACAAAATATGTACCCCATGAAATTTAATATGAAGGCACAAACAACTGATAATATGCAAAAATCATCCTACTCTTTAACCAATGATAAGAATTTTATATGTCAACATGAAAGACAAAATAAAGAGGAAGTTATAGATAATCCGGTCACAGTCTATCTAGAGTATACTTACTCATAAACATTTAAGCATATTGTTGTTTACTTGCTACTCATTTGACTGGTATTGGTCATGCCTTCACATTAAAATCAGTAAGAGCATGAATGCAATAAAACATAAACGAACTCAATGAATACACATGCATAACATGAATTTCATTTTAAAACTAAACTGACAGCATATTTGCTTAAGTTAAAAAACTTGGACTAAATAAGTACTTTAGCCACACATGACCATAAAGAAAAACACATTGAACACAAGCAAGATACAATCTTGATAAATTGTTATTGGTAGGCTTTCTTGAATGCGAAAACTTCACCTTCCTTTTTCTACTAACATAAGAGAGGGAAAAAACTCAGAAGCTCGGGCTAGGACTTTAGAAGAGAAAGAGATGAAATGAAGATACAAGACGCTAAGAGTGATTATTTATTGTAAAGTTCCAAGCCCAAAATTTCTTGATATGAATTGATATGCTTCTTAAATAAACTCTTGGAATATGTATCCAAAAAGTTAGATCCTTGTCGCTTGGAAATCGTTTGTATAGATTAGAGGCAGATTAGGAAATTTATTGGCAAAGGAAATTCCGTGATACTAACAATAATCTAGCTCAAATCTGAATTTGACTCACTACATCCAAAATGACATTAGGCGACATAAAAAGTTACAACAGTATAAAACTATTGCATTTGATGTCCTAAGGAAACATTTTTTTTTGTATTACCACGAATCTTAAATTTTTCTACATAGTTTTGCAAAACGGCTCAAAGTCATTGCCTCAAACTATTTCCCGTCAATGAATTTTCCAAGTGTTCCTATTTTCATCTACATCAACATTTATTTGATGTTTCTTGAGAGTTAGTATTTTTTATAAATGAACCTCAATCCGGATCCCTAAACCCATCTTGCAATGAGCTAAGGCAATAAAAATTTTATGTTACATTGATACTCAGTAAATATTTTTGATAATGAACAACAAAATAATGTGGTTCAGTGGTGAGAAACTTAGCTAAGTATTTTTAATGGTTAGAGTTCAAGCCCCTTCTGTGACATATTTTATTTTTTATTTTCTAAATGCTAAATTAATAAAAGACATTTTTAATATTATTTTTCTATCATTTTTTTAATTTGAGTAAATTTTCAAACCTTAAACCCTTTATACCACTAAAGACCCTAAACCCTCATTCTAAACTCTTGTACCACTGTAAACCCTTACAAATTAAAGATATTTACTTTTAAACGTTATTTTCATTCTATTCTTTACATTAAATAATTTTTTTAGTCCAAAATCGTAAACCATATATCTTAAACCCTTATACAACTACAAACCCTTACTAATTAAAGATAATTAATTTTAAACAGTATTTTTATTGTATTATTTACATTAAATAAATTTATTGACCCAAACCCTAAACCCTAAATTCTCATACCACTACAAACCCTTTGAAATTGAAGCATTATTTTTGTTTTATTTTTTTATTTTCAATAAATTTCCTAACCCAAACCCCATATTCTAAATCCTAAACACAAAACCTCAAACTCTAACCCTTAATCTACAAAACCCTGTACCCTCCTAAACCTTCAATTCAACTCTTGGACTCATTTATTAATCCTAATCCTTGAAAAATCTACACCACTTAACATCTATGTATCCATATTCATATGATTCATAAATTGGTGTTATCCTCTAATACTCATTGCTATGTATCAAAACTAAACCCCAAATTCTGTATCCTATATCCTATGTTTTATACCCTTAAAAATTAAAGATATTCTAAATATTATTTTTGTAGATTTTTTTTTCAAAAAATTTGTCAGTCCAAACCCTATACTAGAAATTTTTAAGCATATGATTCATAGTATTGAACTGTAACTTAAATATCATATATATATATATATATATAACCCTATAGGGGGCGGATCAGGTGAAAACCAGTTTGGATATGTAAACTGTGAACTGATCAGAGTCGTAGATCATTTTCAAATCAATGCACTAGATTCTTTTGAAATTATTAATTAAACAAAATTAATGTAAGCATTTTAAATGCAAAAAGGATAGGAACACGTTGAAACTCTAATGTATATCCACTTCCTTATTTAATGCCACCATTCAACCACCAAATCTCTTGATTCATGCCATCTTTCCATCAAAGAAACACCATACACCCACTCGCGTCCATTCAACAGTTTTTCTTCAAAACTCACCTCTCTCCTCTACTGAAAACGCACAAGTTTGTCGCCATTTCAGCAGTTTCGAATCCTACCTCTACCGTCACTTCACCATTCTTTTGTTTCTCTTTTTATTGTGCACCGACTCATCCTCTTTTCGCACATTGGTCATCATCTAGATTTTGTTTCATTCAGATCTAGCATCTGACATTGACAGCAGACAACAGACGACCTGATTTATTTTCCTCATTTTTTGAAAAAAATAATGCACCAATCTAAAAATCTAGAAAACATATTTGGGTATATATTGTGCACCATTTAGATCGATGTGCACCAAAAACTCATTGCATCTGGATCAGAGTGCACCAAGAACTCATTGCATCAAGAACTCATTGAATGGAACATTATTTTGTCAGTATATATTGTGGTCTGTTAAATTTTGATGATGTGATACACATTGGCAATGTGTGGTCCATATGAATCTAATTACATTATGTGCACCATATGAACCTCATGTAATTTTACTATCAATGTGTACACATTACGAACCTAACTACATAGTGCACCGTATTTGCTTCATTTGAATAATATGTGCACCATATGCGCGTCATGATTTTAGAATGTGCACCATAATACGGTTCATCAGAATGACAATCATACAGCTCTTTATTACTACATACTGGGTTATCATTGATGAACGTATCACTATTCACATCCCTGTCATTGCTTCTGTTACACTCGTTCTGTGCACCTGCTATTTTTACATATAAACATGTGCAAATTAAATCACAACTAACACATTTAAAAATACTAGTGCATTATGAATTATAACGAGTGAAAAGAACCAGCATGACTATAATATACATGAGTATTAGAATTTTAAAAATCTTGTATGAAACTCGGAAAAAAATCTGATCGGGGTGCAAAAAAACAGATCGAAAAAAATTTATGAACCACACATGACGAATGAAACCATTAAAAGAACACATGAAAATTGATTATTGTGAGCGGAAAAAAAATTGATCTGAGAAGGAATGATAAGTAGTTGTGGATTGTTGTAGAACGAAGAATGAGGAGAAGCCGCGCGTGAAATTGCATGCAGGTGGGATAGAAACACACAAATAGGAAAGTAACGAAAATAAAATAATAAAAGAGAGAGAAGAGAGATAATAATGGGAGCAAATAACGCTAATTAAGTTGCGAGAATATTTATTCAAATATTGTCAACAAAAAGATAACGACAAAATATTTAAATCAGGATTAAAAAGAGACGTTGGATCAAAAAAAGATCAAGGGATAATATTGGTTCACAGTTTACAAATCCAAAGTGGTTTTCATTTGATCCACATTCTAACCCTATATATATATATATATATATATATGTTTATAAATCATAATATTAGTATTATCCTCAAACTTTAATTATATTAACATATAACTGCAGCTTTTATAATATTGTAACCTACATATGGCTTAAAGTAAATATACTAATATTTTAAACCAAATTATATATAAATGTAGACATTAAACCATTTGGCCCACAACAGTGTTCCCATAAATTTTTGAGTGCTCCGGGAGTACTTACTATCGTTTGTAATATCGTTTTGTGTTTTATGAAAACAATGTCGTTTTACGTGTTACATATTAAATACACCGCGCTCGGCCAAACCAGCTGATGAACATAGCACCACAACTGGTGAATATAAATATTAACCAGTTGTGCTTCTATATTCACCACTTATATGTATAAGCAACAAGTAATGAATATATAATCACAACAGGTGAATATACAACCACAACTGGTGAATATAGAAGCACAATTGATGAATATTCACCAGTTGTGCTTTTATATTCACCAGTTGTATATATAAGCACAACTGTTGAATATAAAAACGCAACTAGTGAATATAGAAGCACAACTGATGAATATTTCATGTTGTGCTTCTATACTCATCAATTGTGCTTATATATTCACAACTGGTGAATATAGAAGCACAACTGATAAATATAACAGCACAACTGATGAATATTCACCTGTTGTATGAGAAATTCTTGGGTGGACACAGTCCACGTGGACTGTGGACTCACCAATGGGGTGGTGCCACTTGACATTTTGACCAGTCACGTGGCGCGTTGAAAAGTTAAAAAAATTTCAAAACCAATAAGAAGCCGCCACGTGGCGCGTTGACTTTTTCAAAGCGCCACGTGATATTTCCTTATTGGTGGTATCCACAGTCCACGTCCACCCAAGAATTTTTCGTTGTATATAATAAGCACAATGGATGAATTCATCAGTTGACCTGTTATATTCATCAGATGTCTTGCTATATTCATCAGATGATTTGTACTTCAATATTTGGAGAAAAGAACAACTGATGAATATAGAAGTACAACTGATGATCAGTTGTGCTTATATATTCAGCGGTTTAGGAAGGAAAGATAAAAACGACGCCGTAGAGCTGATGCAGCTGCTGAACATGGGTGGAGATGATGAGGATTGATATTGAGCTAGGAGAGGTGAGAGTGAGGATGATGATCATGAGGCGATTGAACACTCAAAGATTGACAATTTAAGAAATTAACGGCCGCTGCTGCGAAAGCTGGTAGGTAGAAGGAAAACCAATGTGAGAGCAATGATACTGATGAAGAGCTTGAATAGTACATTGGTGATTTCGTATTGAGATTATGTCTGACGGGTAGTTGGAGCCTTGCGGGCGAGCTTGGTCTTGACAGGGATCTTGTGCTGCATTTGCTCCGCATACCTTCTGAAGATCTTCTCTCCATGATTGCTGATGAGAATCAGACGAGCCTGGAGGTCTTGCATTGTATAAGGTGCTAGACAATGTTCCCCATGAAGCATCAAATACTGAGGTGAAAGATGAGGTGGCAGTTGATGCTACCCAGATAGGAAAATCTTCGTCAACGAATAGCAAGAAAGTTTTTTCGCGTTGAGTAAGGAACCATTCCTGTATAATTGATGCTTCCCTGAGGCTGCCCGAACTATACTGACTTTTCTTTTTTCCTGACCAAATAAAGTTGCAAATTGCTGCCCAAATATGCACTTTTGTCCATTTAAGAGATTCAGAATCTTTTTGTTTTTGTTTTTTTTTTCTTGTGTTGGAGAATGGTTGGTTACACGACACGTACATCCTCAAATAGATGAGATGAGATGAGATGAGCCAAAACAAAGCTGGGATGATTGACTGGCTACCAATTTGCTTTCTTTGCTGACCACATGATGAATACTAATCCGTTATCTGCATACGTACTGAAGCGCGGAGCCCTCCAACAACCTTGTACCATCACGGGAATAGAGAAGGGAAAAGATAAGCTGAGCTCCCACACTCACCACCATCATGGCGGCAACTTCATCATACATGTCCCCCCTCAAAATCTCCATGCTGGGTTGGAGTGTTGGAACCAAGAAATCGAAAATGGACAGAGCACAAGTGGTGTTCACTGTCTCAGCACAAAAAGAAGTAGAAGCAAAAGCAGAAGAGGAGGCCGACACCGAAAAGGCCCAAGCAAAGCAGCAGACTCCACTAAGACCAGTAGAGCCGCAAATCAACGTGAAGAGTAAGAACATGAGCAGGGAATACGGCGGACAATGGCTGAGCAGTGTCACGAGGCACGTCCGGATTTACGCAGCCTATATTGATCCAGAGACTTGGGCCTTTGATCAGACTCAAATGGATAAGCTGACGCTTTTGCTAGATACTACCAACGAATTTGTGTGGACGCCTGAGTCATGTAACAAGGTTTACTCTTACTTCCAAGAGCTTGTGGATCATTATGAGGTACGCAATGTTATTCTTTCCATCCTTAATCATAATTTTAATCAATTTAAACTGTCACTGACATTGTGGTTGATCGCGCATGCATACGTATCTGACAGGGAGCTCCGCTGACAGAATACACGCTTCGGCTGATCGGTTCAGACATAGAGCATTACATACGAAAGTTACTGTATGATGGCGAAATAAGCTACAACATGAACGCGAGGGTCCTCAATTTCAGCATGGGAAAGCCAAGGGTCATATTTAATGACACCGAGCAAACAGAAGATGTATAGTGTATATATATGCACTGTCAATCGTACCAAACAGCATTTTCCATTCAACTTAATAGTTTGTTCAGCTAAGGATGGTGGTCTGAGCAACACATAGGTTAAATGTAGCTCCTATGTACCTTCATGCTTCAACGTGTACATTCGACAAAAGTGGGTTTAGCAACACCACTCAAAATAGGAAGCTCAGCAGACAATCATCCACAAGCAAAAGCATCAGATTAATATGCTTCAAATTTTTATCCGTGAACTTTTCTCAAGGCTCTGACCTCCTGGGTTCAACCTTCAAGCATTCTTTATCCTCCCAAGGTTTGAAAGATCCTTCCCGGGGTATATTCTGACATAATGCAACACCAATCATGAATCAGACACAAAAGAACTCAGACCTTCAAGATAATTATAAAAGAATAATAAGCAGTGCTACTAACATTCACTTCAAGTTCTGGTTGAAAGCTGGGAAAAGCAATGCTATTCAACTTTGAAATACAGTCTGAAGTAAATCCACAGGTGAACTTTGCTATGTGTGGAGTTTTCCATATGCATATGAACCGTCTGGAGTTAATGTCACATCATAATTCATTATTTTTTGAGTCTTGCAACCTTTTGACTAAATTAGATATCATATAGACAATTTATTCAATAACCTCCTAGAATATAATTTTTGTATCATAAGGTCACAAGGTGCAAGTTCACTGATTGAAATGCAAGCGTAGTAAAATTGATTCTGCAATAGCCTTTCAGTGTCAAAAAGTCTCAATGCCTGTAAGAATTGTTCAATTTCCTTGAAGGAAAAATCAAGACAGATTTAGGGCAAAAAAGGTTGGTTGACCAGTCAGCAACCTTGTAAAGGATCATTACATTTTCATAACGAATCAAAACATGCATATAACCTATCTAATGTTACCTGGAGCCAAAACACGAATCCACGTAAGATATTCAGCACTTTACAGCAGTCACCACTAAATTCCTGAATAGCTTTTGCAAACGCTGTAAGATCGCCAGTTTGAATCATATTAGAATACTAGCAAGGATAGAGAATCGAAAGATCCATCCATGATCATTAAAGTATGAGCATTAACATGATGAAAATGTAAGCAATCATGTGCAATATTATATCATTCACTAGATTCATTTAGCAAAAGTAAGATTCAAAAAAGAGTATTCTATTAATCTAGCTGTATTAAGTAGAATAAGATCTTGGACAGACAAAATGTTATCATATGCAGGTAGATTAACTCTTATTAAGGCTTCGCTGTCCACTCTTGCTAACTATTGGGCCAGACTCTTTATATTTCTTACGGCAGTAGTTAGAGTCATCGAAGCAAAATGTAAGGCCTTTTTCTGGGCAGGGAAGGAATAATCTCGCAGGGCTCCAGTGGCCTGGGATAAATGTTGTTGTCCTAGGCAAAAAGGAGGCTTGGGAATTAAGCAGTTCATCCCTACCAATGAAGCCCGGCTTCTAACTCAGGCCTGGGACATTCTCCTGAACAAGAACTCCCTATGGGTCAAACGGATACGCAGCTATTTTATTAACAGATAAAACTTACTTGAAATGCAGGTGAAGAGTCACTTCCCATGGGTGACTAGGAAAATTATCTGTTGTGCCCAAAAATTTAAAGGTATGGTTTCATTACCTAAGGGCACTGCTGCGTGGCTGCACCCAGGTAAAGCTTTTTGTGCTTCATCAGTACATTTTTAACTAGGGAAAATGATATGGTGAACTGACCTTTATTTCCCCTATGTGCCAATGACTTTGCTAAGCCTAAATGAGGCTTCATCACTCGGTTAGCCTGTTTAGATTAAACACCAAACAGAGACTGAGAAAAATTGGGATATTGGTTGACCAAATTTGTGTGTTGTGCAAAAAACAGATGAAACCAATGAGCATCTGTTTTTTGGCTGCACATTTTCTGATGCAATAGTATCCAGTATATCCCAAAAAATGGGTATCCAAAAACCTGGATGCTCTATTCCACAGTTGCTAATTTCTTTAACAGGTGATCTTGCAAGTAAAAATGCAAGGAGTATGGTGGGGAAAGCATCCATCAGCCTTGCCATCTATCTCATCTGGAAGGAAAGCAACCACAGAATTTTCGGGAACAACGTGAGAAACCTGGAGACAATCCTGGCAGAAGAACACTACAGGACATCCCTAATGCTAGCCAGAGTCCACAAACTAAGACTAAGTAACAAAAATATTCAGTGGGCTGGCTCAGTTGGGATTGAGCCTAATTTCTTCAGGAAAAAGCAACAGATCATACCTGCTGAGTTCCGACATGTAACTGCAAGTACCCAAGTCCCAAAACCCTGTTTTTGTGTAGTTTCATACCCATGTTATATAGGGCTAATTCAGTGACAAGTCTCTAAAATTTGTGCCAGACAAGAACTGTGCCAAGCTGTCCATTTTCTAAGTCTTGGTGTCCTTTTCTGTATGGAACCATTCGTTCCACATAAAATGTATAGCTTGCCCAAAGTGTCGGGCTGTAAATTGTTTCCTTCATACTTTTGGAAAAAAAAAAATTCAAAAAAGAGTAAGGTTCTTTTCTATTTGGATTTCTCAAAGTTAAATTTTAATCTCTAACAAAATTCAGCAGATCCAGTTAGGTTCAGTTAACTCATTTTAATTCAAAAGATATTCTCACACTTAAAATTTGGCCTTAAAAAGCATTAACATTTATTGACAAGTTCATAATCCTTTTGCATGAGTAACAATATTTGTTTAATAAAATATATCAACAACTGTCAACAATGATTTTTTTTTACACTTTAAACATTTTAATGATATAAAAATACATATATACTAAATTTTAACACGTATCGTTGATTTATTCGATGTTGATAGTGCTACCTTCAATTATGCATTTTGTTGTTTAGTTATACTACATCCAATCATTGTAGTTCTAATCTCTAAATTTGGTCTCAAAATAGTTCCACCTATGCAATAATCAAATTCTACTTGAAGTGCTTGATGAATTTCTATATGAACAGATTACAATATTCTACTCTAATTTTATGATATAACAATCTTAAAAGTACAATGATGATAAATAATTTTAATTATATATATGCACATATGTATATGTGTGTGTATATATATATATATATGGAGTGGATAAAATGAAAACCGATTTGGATATGTAAACTGTGAACCATTATTATCATTTGATCTTAAATTAGCGGATATGATTTAACCTTTTTTTAATTTAATTTTAAATTTTTAATGAATTCCTAATTATAAGTTAACAAATCTCTCGTATTAATGGAGAGAAAATCTCTCATATCATCATTATTCCTTTATTATCTCTCAAATCTTTTTTATTTATTAGTAAAATCATCATCTCTCATCCATATTTCCTCTCACCTCCATATTTCTGCTCTCTCATCCCTCGCTCACCATAACCATCCGCGCCAACCGAACTCAGTCCCGATCCGAGCTTCCTCTCAAAGCCATACCTCTCACCTAGCCAAAACCGATTTGGATATGTAAACTGTGAACTATTTATATCCTTTGATCTTTAACAATCCAACGATAAAATTTAAATGTGTTTTTATTATTTAAAATCTTATTTATATATTATTTCCTTAATTGTAGCATCCAACATTATCTTATTTATTGACCTGATTTCTTGGTCAACAACATTTAATTTTATATAATCACAACATTCAATTTCCTTAATTGGTTGAATATTATGACGGTCTGTGCGATGCTTCAACTTGCGCCGCTCGAAGAGAAGGAAGCTGGTGGGGATTTCGTGTTGGTGCACATCTGGGTTTCTGAGTCGTTAGTGCACATCTGGGTTTCGATTTTCAATTGGTGCACATTTTGGGTTTCTAAGTTGTTGTGGGGTTTGGTAATGGTGCACGTCCCAATTTAAAGTTTTTAAATAGTTTCTTAATAATTCACGTCTGTATTTCAAAATTTTATTTTTATTTTTAATAGTGTATGCCTGAGTTGTATGGTTTATATATATTAAAAGAGGTCTAAAATGACAGTGCACAATTTTTTGAATGAAATACATATGTGCACCATACGTGTAATTTACATATTGAATATGCACATTCAAATTGTGGTGCACATATTGAATTTGCACATTTTAAATGATAATGCACGTATTGTATTTACATACTACTAAAAATGTGCACCACACATATATCTTCAGTGCATAGTGATTGTGCACTAAAAGATTTAAAAAATCCAAATATTTGAAGCATGAAAAAATGCACCTGTGCACCATCAAATCTGAATGACCCAATGATTTTATGATAAAAGACGAAATGGATAAAAAAATAAACGTAATTGCAGGAGAATAAAAGATTTCCTCATAAATAGGAGATCGGTTAATAAATGAGATAGACATTAAAAACCTAAGAAATAAATTTCTATATAATCTAACTCATTGGATGCATCACAAATGTAAGGCTCAGATTAGTTCACAGTTTACATATTCATATTGGTTTTCACCAGATCCGCCCCCTATATATATATATATATATACTCTTGACGTTTTCCTCCATTGTCATTATCATTTTAAAAGTGAAATTATATTATAATGACTGCACAAATTTTTTAATTTTCAATAACGTTCAGCTTAGTAGGCTTAATTTAAGCTGAGCAGTACATATTACAAATTTTGGGTAGGAGTACCTAAGAGATGGGTACTCTAGGTCCAAAAAGTGAATATTGATATTCACCTAATGAACATGTTTTCATATGGTGAATATGCAGTGAATAGGTGACCATTCAACAGTTTAGTATGGTGAATTAGTGTATTTTCACTAGATGAGTATCGATATTCATTAGTTGGACCGAGAGCACCCATCTCTTTGGTGCTCTTAGTAATGATTGGTACGCACTCTTATTCATCATGGCTGTGTAAGGAACTAAAATTTGAACAAGTGTTAGACCTAGCAAGAGATAACATATGATGGAAAAGTAACAATAAAAAAATCCACATTTTTTCATTCCTCCAATTGAAAAAAAATTACATGCACCTCTGGTCAGCACAGTGGCAAAGCCATGTGGTAAGCAGTCGGGTCAGCAGATCTCGCTAAAATTTTAAATTCAGTCATAGAAAGATTAATTGAATCTTAGATGATACTTCTAAATATAAGAATGTCACACAGCTTATGTTATTAAATGGCACATTAGCCCCTGAACATAAAATACACCACTGACTCTCATTTTCCTAGCTCCGTCACGTTTGGCAGAGAGCACAACTGTACACACAATGTAGGTTGTAGTAGATTGACATATTGTCAAGTTTACTTTAGATTGACTAACTCATATGCCATGGAATCATCATCATAGAGGACAAACTTCTAAATATAAACAGATGAGGAGTCTGACACATGCGGAATTAATTGTTAAAAAGGTTCAGAGACAATCAATATTATTTTGTCTTGAAAGGAAGACGCAATAAATTACCCATCCAAATATGAAACATTATTACGAATGTTACCAATCATAGCAGAAGAAAAGTTAATTTGAGTCAACTTACTCTCATGACGATCAAGATATGATTGCCCAAGAATTTCCAATTCATAAGTTGCTACCCGTCCCCCACGCAAGTCTCTGTAACGTTGCAACGGCTTTCTTTGCCTGACTTCCTCCATGAGCGAGTCATGTTCTTTCTTGTTGTAAGGCTTCGAAAGAAGACTTTTAAGTTCCTTTCTAAAGGTAGAATCACTACCAATTCGTCTTTCATCATGGTCCCAGTCCTGCAATATTAACATCTTCGAATCACTATCATCAAGACTATCATATTAAAATATATAGACGCAAACAACCAAATGCAACACACCACACCTTACTCACTCATCCACACATGCAAACTCCCACACATAAAAACTAGAAAAAGGAACGAACCTCCCAATCAATGTTTCGTGGCACGAAAGAGCTGTATTTGCTATTTTTCAAATCCTTTTCGCTGTCACCAATAATAATTACCGAATCTGAGTTGGAGTCCGAATCACTAGAACATTTTTCATAAGTAACCACTTGTCCATCACATGAATGAAAAATTTGCCTCCCTTCACAACCACTTAGACCATTCAAAAAATCTTGATAACTATCATCTACCAATCCACCAAGTTCCGATTCAGTACCACTGAACCCATTTCCTAGCTGATGATGATTGTTCGGATGAGCTTTCATTCTAGAAGATGGGTTTGCATGTAATCTATGTATGCCAGTAGCTTCTCGAGTAGCCGTGCCAACTGCTGTACTTTTGGTGGCTTTTTCTGAATAACCAGAACGTCTACTTCTTTTCCGCTGTTCATCATCCAGTGTTTCCTTAAAATGAACATCAGTACTAGTGGCTTCTTGACCAACCTTAGGAGGCACTGACCTGCCTCCAGGTTCAAAATCCTTGGTAAGTCTATAACTTTCACACTTTTTCGCATTTGATACATGCAGCCCTGTGGCTTCTTGAGTAACTTTATTAGTTGCTGTCCTTTTGGTGGCTTTTTCTGAATCCCAGGAAACTCTGCGTCGCTTCCCCTGTATATAATCCGGTGCTTCACTCAAATGAACATCGGTATCAGTGGCTTGTTGAACAACCTTTGGAACCACTGACTTTCTTCCTACAGTTTCAACATCCTGGTGAAATCTATGTGCTTTACCCTTTCCGTAATTTGATGTATGCAGCCCTGTGGCTTCTTGAGTAACTTTTTCAGTCTTAGTCATTTGGACACAGTTTTCTAAATCTAAATATTGACTTGATCTTTTCTCCTGTTTCTTGTCTAACTTTTGCCTCAAATAGTTGTACATTCCAGATGTATGCTTCCCAGTGGCTTCGTCAGTAACCTCAGCAGTCATGGTCTTATTTACAACATGATCCAAATTCTGGGAAAGTCTGGGTCTTTTTTCATGTCTCTTATCAAACACCTGCACTGAATGATAATTGGAGGCCAGTGCATGATTTCTTGAGGCTACTTGAGTAACATTGGCAGCCACTTCCGCTTCATTATGGTTTTCTGAATCTTGAGAGAACCCAAGCTCTCCACTATTCCCTTGCAACATTTTCATCA
The DNA here is from genome assembly GCA_002312845.1 of Kalanchoe fedtschenkoi. NCBI lineage: Eukaryota > Viridiplantae > Streptophyta > Magnoliopsida > Saxifragales > Crassulaceae > Kalanchoe > Kalanchoe fedtschenkoi. Next base: position 5,754,917 of record NQLW01000048.1, read on the forward strand.
GATAGAAATAGTATCCTTCCTCAAACAACTCCGGGGATGTCCATAGTACTTCTGGACCATCTATTTTACCAGAAGACTTACCGCCTCTGAAAGAGGAAAGTCCAGCACTTCCCACTATTGTCCTCTTTGCAGTCACTGAAAGATGATGCGGCATTCCAGCTTTCGCCTCTCGGGCTACCATCCCGTTTTGGCTTGTATTGTGCTTGAACTGATGAGGACTCAGATCATCATTTTCATATCTTAACAATAAAGAGGTCCCATCCGCCTTAAGAGTATCAAGCACATAAGAATTCCGGGACTTTTTCAAGCATCTGAAAAATTTTTCAAGCTGTGGATCGGAGTCGGAGGTATTATTATTACTCAAAACTTGAAAACCTGAGCTTTCATCTTCGCTCACATCCACATAGCACTTTTTCAAAAAGATGGCGAAAGTGTCATCAGCTGGCTCTTCCTCCACTCGAGGTTTGAGAAAAGTTTCCATATACTTGTTTTGAGTAGAATGGCGACGCAGCCGCCTTATGCTTCTCTCGTCACTTGTAAAATCAATCCTTGGACGTGTCATATCAGATACCTGCAATGTGAATTTCACAAAGAAAAGTAAATATTAAAACTGAATTCTTAAAGGGAGTCGGAAGAAAAAACTTCTCCTCCAAATCAACAACTCGAAACGAAACAACACTTTGTATGAAGCAAAAAAAAAAAACGACTCGAAAATCAATCGATTGGTTATCGTACTACAAAAATGTTGGTTAGGGGAACTGGGAAGAGGATTAGGGAAGTAGCCGAAGGAATGAAAGAGACAGAGAAGACGGAAGAAATCTGACCTAGACGAGAATGCCAGTGGTCAGTTGCAGCAGCTGAGTGAGAGAATGCGGTCGGACCCGACTGAGGAATCGTCTATCAGCGCTAACAAAACAGACTGCTTCTTCTGACCTCTTTTAGGTGTTACCGGCGTTTTCATTGTTTTCAGGACCTCAATAATTTTTCAAAGGGGAAAATTCATAAGCGACCTATACTATTTATACAATTGCAATTATAATTATCACGTTTTTAAAAAAAATTGATGAAAAAAAAATTGATTTTCTAAAATAAAATTCACCATTATTCCAATTAATATTATTATAAAAGTTAGATTTATGTGTGAAAATTACATAATTTGGTTATCGAAAGACGTCGTTTTCTTTATGTGCACAAAACAATATAATTTATTTTGAAAACCAAACAACGTAATTTACACACACAAATATAATTTTTACAGTAATATTAGTTTATGAATGTAATGGTAAATTTCATTTTAGAAAATCAGTCCAATTTTTTTTTAATCGCACATTTTTTGGAAATCGTAGTAATTCTGACCGCAACTAGGTAAGGGGTGGTAGTTCAGGGCTTTTTTTAGGTTATACCCCATTTTTAAAGGGGAACAAAAGCGCCTTAAACTATCACTGTTTATCCAATTGCAGTCAAAACTATCACGATTTCTAAAAAAGATGTGATGACAAAAAATGGGCTGATTTTCTAAAATAAAATTTACCATTACATTCCAAAACTAATATTATTATAAGACTTAGATTTATGTGTGAAAATTACGTCATTTGGTTATCAAAAGACGTCGTTTTCTTTATGTGCGCAAAACGATATAATTTATTTTGATAACCAAACGACGTAATTTACACACACAAATCTAATTTTTCTAGTAATATTAGTTTATGAATGTATTGGTAAATTTTATTTTAGAAAATTAGTCTAATTTTTCTTTCATAGCACCCTTTTTGAAAATCGTGGTAGTTCTTACCACAATCGTGGTACATCGTAATTTTAGTATATATATATATATATATATATATATATATATATATATATATATATATATATATATATATATATATGGGGCGGATCCTGTGAAAACCCTCCTGAATATGTAAACTGTGAACAAATCATATTCGTTGATTGTATTTCATCCGATAGACATGAATTTTTATATATTTATTATTTAATTTCAAAAATATAATTAATATCTTATTTATGCTTTGTTAGATTTATTCCTTGATTCTCTCCTTTAAATTTGGAATGAAACGTTTAATTTTTTCTCACTCCTTTGAATGAGTTTTTCTCTCTTCTTTAAATCGGAAATCGTTCTGATTTTTTCATCTGATCTTAAAAACACAGATGTGTACCTATTTAAACCCAGAAACACAGATGTGCACCAGAAACACATGTGTGCACCAGAAACACAGATGTACATCTATTTAAAACCTAGAAACACAGATGTGCACCATCTACGAGTGGGATCCGTGAAACACAGAAACACAGATGTGCATTTATTTAAAACCCAAAAACACATATGTGCACCTATTTAAACCCAGAAACACAGATGTGCACCAACTACGACTAGGATCCGTGAAACATGGAAACACAGATGTGCATTTATTTAAAACCCAGAAACACAGATGTGGACCTATTTAAACCCAGAAACACGGATGTGCACCAGAAACACAGATGTGCATCTATTTAAAACCCAGAAACACAGATGTGCACCAACTACGACTGCGATCCGTGAGCCGTCATTTGGGCGGTGAGGTTCAAGGCGCTGGGAGTAGAAACCGGCGCCTCAGCCTCGAAGGAGGGCAGCAGGTTGCTGATGTGGATGACGAGAGATGTTGTAGGAGATTTCTTCATCCGATTTGATGAATGTGGCGGTGGTGTTGCTTCCGTTGTCCTCGATGACGAAGCCGACCTTGCCACCTTTGATGTCGAGAGCGTGCGTTAACACCCACATAAACCTAGCTCGGTAGATCTGGAGATGAAGAGGATGATTTATGAGAGATAAGAGATATGGTGGCGACAATTAAGGAAACAATATCTTGATAATATGTAATTAATAAAAAATCAATAATTAAACATTAATTTAAAATTATGTTAACCGTAGGATGATTTATGATTAAAGGATATGATTAGTTCACAGTTTACATATCCAAAGTGGTTTTCATTTGATCCACTCCCTATATATATATATATATTTTAAAGGGGATCGATAGTGGTTCCCCACTTCCCCCTTGATGGTTAGGGGCCGCACACCCCCTCCACTTTGATAGTATATGCTCATACTCACTGCGGGTCAGCTCACACGCACCTCCAGTGTATCTAAGCGTAAATGCGGTACCAACAGGGCTTGAACCCAGGACCTTGGGGTTGTTAGACAACACCCAATACCACTAGGTCAACACCTTGTTGGTAATTTTTAGCATATATTACCGCACCCAATTTATATTCACACATATGTTCATCACTTTCATATAATTTTTCATCTTTTTCTCACTTTCATACATATATTTATTACTTTCATACATATATTCATCCCTTTTATACATATATTAACCACTTTACGGATATATTCATCATTTTCATACATAAATTCATCACTTTAATTCATTTATTCATCACTTTCATAAAACTATTCTTCACTTTCATATATACATTCATCACTTTTATACATATATTCATAACTTTTATACATATATTCATCACTCTTATATATATATATTCATCAATTTTATGCATACATTCAACAATTTTATACTCACATTAATCACTTATATACATAAATTCATCATTTTCATGTAAATTCTTCACTTTAATTCATATATTTATTAATTTCATATAATTATTCGTCAATTTCATACATATATTCAACACTTTCTTACATATATTCATCACTTATATATATATATATATATATTTCATACACATATTCATAACTTTTATACATATATTCATCACTTTCATAAATATATTCATCGATTTTGTGCATACATACAACGATTTTATACACACATTGATCACTTTCATACATATATTCATCATTTCATGCTAATATTCATCACTTATATACATACATTCATCACTTTTGTACATATATTTATCACTTATATACATATATTCATAAGTTCCATTCATATATTCAACACCTTCATACATATATTCATCACTTTAATACACACACTCATCACTTTCATACATATATTTATCATTTATATACATATATTTATCACTTTCATACATATATTCTTCAGTTTAATACACACATCTAGGGGTGTAAATTCGGTTAATAACCGACCGAATTTACTATTCGGTTAACCGAACCGTTTAACCGACCGAAAAATTCCTTAACCGTTAACCGAACCGAATTTTCGGTTAATTTAACCGTTTAACCGAAAAATCGGTTAATTCGGTTAAATTAACCGTGGTTTTAACCGAATTTCGGTTAAATGGTTAATTTAACCGAATTTCTGACCGAATTTTCAACTCAAATAAAAAAGTACCCTGCTAATGCTGATAATTTTTACATCTCAAATAAGTTTACAATCATGACGATTCAGAAATAAAAATAAAATTCGACAACTAATATTGATGCTGAAAAAGATGGATGTCCGTCAGTCACTCCTCATGGAATCATCTTGAGGAATCAACAAAGCATACTCAGCAAATATAACTTCGTAACGTAGGATTCCAAAAAATAACCTGTAAGCAACACAACAAGTCAACAAGATGTTAAGTAGCATACAATACCAAGCATATATATTTCATTAGACGAGCAGTCCAAACTAAATAACGTTTCAACCAAATAAAGTATAGATAATCATACGCAAGGAAAATTGACAGCGTAGTAGAATCCGAATAAGATCGAAAAAAATACCCATGTGCAAAATATGATATCAGAAAATAAATAGCTCAGCTATCAGCCAAAAATTAAATAAATTACTATCAGAAAAAATAGGCTGACATAATGGAAAGGAAGGGCAGGTACATAAATTAACTGTATAGGGAAAAAATTAACCAATGAAACTTATTGTCAGCAAATACTTGCTTTACCCTTTTAATTTAGCTGGCATACCTACGTAAGAGGACATGGGAAGACTTGATTACTGATTATGACACTCAAAGGGCCGGTTAAGAAATTACAACAGGTAAACAAGGTGCAAATGCAGCAGCCAGGAGGTAAATAGCCCTTATGTTCTTAAGTTACAACATTCCAAAATAGTGACTTCCCTAAAACATGCTTTCAAAATAGAAACAAATGTGCAGATCTTTCATACATTTATAAGATATTTGACTTGGAAAAGATCAAACACACACTTGTTCGAGGAGATCATCTCTCCCAATGTAGAGGCAGGAGGGAATGCTCATTGTAATCAACTGATAATATAGAATAAGAAAGCAAATGTCTAGTTGTCTACTATCAATGCTAGACACCCACTTCAAAATCTCCAATTTCAGCATAGACCTGCGTCAACTTTTTTTTTTATAAAGAGATGAAATCTAGCTCATGTGGGCATGTGGCCTGCATTTGTAAACCATTGAATGAATTTGAAAAAAAAAACGTCAACCTTTTTTTATAAAGAGATGAAACCGAGCTCATGTGGGCATGTGGCCTGCATTTCCAAACCATTCTTTGAATTTGAAAAAAAAAAGCCAAAAGCACTTTTTTCCCAAGCCATCGGCTAAAATTTGTAAATGGTGTTGAAAGTTCAATGTAAAAGTTTCAAGATGCATCAATTTAATCATACTCTAATGCAAACATGATGGTATTTCTCATCATCAGAACACCCCTAGACTTAAGCTCAGAGCTTTTGGAAAGCAACACACATGCAGATTACTTACATATGCAACACATAAACTCACAAAACTTACCTGCTTCATCTCGTTCCGCCGCTGCATCGCTTCGCTAGCTCAGTTCGCTTAGCCGATTTCGGGAATGAAGGGATTCGACTGACCGACTGGAGGGATTTAGCTGATTTAGGGATTGAAGGGAATGGTAACTGGAAATGAAGGGATTCGACTGGTCGATTGGAGGGACTTAGCCGATTTAGGCCTTTAGGGAATCGCTTAGCGCCGTAGCCGATTAGAGATTTAGGGGTTAGGGCAACTAGGACAGGGAGAGTCGGAGAAGGAGAGGAGCGAGTCGCGTGGGCGTGGTATGCATAGGGTAAACGACGTCGTTCCTTTCAATTATAATCGGTTAACCGACTTTGTAAATATGTTTAACCGTTAACTGAACCGAATTTTTCGGTTAACCGAATTCGGTTAACCGCGGTGAAAATTCTCGGTTAACCGACTTCAGTTAACGGTTTAAACAGTATAGTGAACACCCCTACACACATCCACCACTTTCATATATTTATTCATAATTTTATACAAATATTCATCACTTTCATGCATATATTCATCAATTTTATATATACATTCAACGATTTTATACACACATTCATCAATTTCATACATATATTCATCACTTTTATACATAT
>NQLW01000048.1:5763115-5788836 GCA_002312845.1 Kalanchoe fedtschenkoi
TCGATATTGTCTCACACTTAGTCGCCCTGTTCGGCATTGTAACAGCCCCGACCCCTTACTGTCGATATTGTCCCACACTTAGTCGCCCTGTTCGGCGGTGGGTTTTACCTCAAAAGGCCTCGACACTAAGTAAAGAGTCTTAGCCCCTCATAAGGAAGCTAAGGATCTCCCACCCAGCCGATGTGGGATGTAACATTGTCGATTCAACATAAAAAAACAAAAAAATGAGTTATATCATCCCACGTAAAAAGCTAATATAATTTAAAATTAAAGTTAAAGATCTCTTTAGCCGTCATTTATTAATTATCTCATAAGCTTCAAGAATCTTAGTGTCCATACCCAAAGTACTATATAATTGCACATGCCCCTACCATCGTAATATCACACCCACTTTATCCATACAAAAATCATAAACGTCACTATGCAATTCTACAAGATACTCATTGGTCCTACAACTGATAGATCACAACTAGTATGATCAAAATATTTTTTTTACATCAACTCGTTAAACATCTTCATTTCTAAACGATTTTTATTTTTTGAGGAACTACCTCCTAAGTCAATAAGAGAATACGTGTCAGGCTGCCTGATAGTGTCACCCTACAGCTACCGACTGAAAGTATGCGGACTCTATCCGTGAGCAGGGCTGATGAAAATATATTTTTCTTGAAGGCTGGCCGAGATTGTCTCGTCATCTAGGGTTGAACTTTGGGAATATGATGAGCTTCAAATACAAATAATAGCAACATAAGGTCCAAGTTAAAGTGTTTTATACCTCAACATGTGAGATTGACTACCTAGTAGAGGTGGGTGTGACTGATTAAGCGCAAAGTGTTCATGTGCTGCCTATAGAAAATGAAGTTCAAATAATATTTGATGAAGATTAATAAGTCTAATGTCACAAGAAGTACTTTCGAATGATCAATAAATAAAATACCACTTATATTAAGAAAATATCTACTCATAAAAAATATGAAGCTAAAAGACATACAAATATCTCTAATGAACAAACATATAACTATAATGAACATAATTACATTTATAATGTACATAACTAATTTTAATGAACTACTTATCAAATTGATAAACATATTAGTATTAACCTATGGATATGGTAAAACTAACAAGGAAAAAATTTTAAAAGGGGCCCTAAACTACCAGCACTTACCCAATTACAGTCTGAACTACCACGATTTTCAAAAAGGGTGCGATGAAAAAAATCGGACTCATTTCAATTTATGCTTAAGATCAACTTGTTTGATTTCTGAAATATAATTGATATTATTAAATTTGTTGAAGATTATGGATGATTGAGTATGAAAAGACATCATTTTGTTTATGTGCAGAAAATGACATTATTTATTTTGATAACTAGACGTTGTAATTTTCACACACGAATTTAAGTCTTGTAATAATATTAGTTTATGAGTATAATGGTAAATTTTATTTTAGAAAATCAGTCCAATTTTTTTTTTCATCGCACCCTTTCTGGAAATCGGCATAGTTCTGACCACAATTGGGTAAGTGGTAATAGTTAAGGGCCCTATTTGGGATTTTTCCCTTGATTATGAATATGGTGAACATGCATATGTAAATGATGAATGAATCAAAGCTACTAAGCATGCATATACTTTTGATGAACAAACATAAGGATCTGATGAACATAGTACGTAAATAATGAACATGCATATATAACATGTGAACATATCTATATGAACCACACACAACAAAATTGTATATAGGTACTTTAAAAACAGATAATAATGCATGTGAATATGATGACCAACTATGGAGCTGATGAACATAACTATGCAACTGAAGAACATACATATGTAACTGATGATCTTATCTATATTAATAACACTATCATAGGTCATATGCATAGTGAGACATCTAATGACAATACATATTGATTCAATGAACATGCCTTTTAATCTGATGAACATATTTATTAATTTTTTTAAATTCTTAGATATAGTTGTGTAGGCATAAAATGTTAACTATCTAAATTTAAAAATGATATCAACAGTACCAGACATTGGGTGCCCAAGAAATCAATCACCAACCATTGATCTAACATTTTTATATAAACATAAAAAAATAAAAAGTTAATCAACTAATATAATTTTTTAATTTTCCTAACACATATATAGCTAGATAAAAAAGATAAATTATTACAAAAAAACCTGATCATAATTTAGAACAGTCTTTATTTTTATAATTGCTTCCTTTGTTGCTCCTTTTATAATTACCCCTTGCAATATTAGTTTTTTTTCTCTTTTATATTTTTCTTCATGACATTTCTTACTCCTACAACTTTAGAACCAGCTGGATTCTTAATTTCACTATTTCTTGAATAGATACCTACATTGCTATGATCTTAATAAAAATGACAATTCATAAGTTCTCTAGCTTTCTTCAATAAATATTCACATACACTTCTGGTTTCATTATTTGACTCATCATTTGCAGCAAGAGAGCTGAACTACTAAATCATACCAACTCTCTCAAAAGATGATTCAACCAAACTATTTGCATATGTCCTCCACTCAATTTCAAAATCATCTTATAAAAATATTAAATGTCTTTTTGAATGTCTTTCATCCAATTTTTTAAAATGTATATATCTGGTATTCTTGTAACACAATGAATATAGAAAAATCTCAGTGAATGAATGCACAATATCCCGTGGTAAAACACTTGCAGCTTTAATTTACTAACACGTTTTTGACAGCTAAACATACAAAATATCAGAATATATCGATTTCTTCATGCCAAACATTATAAAAAAATATTTATCGAATGATATCAATCTATGGTAAATGAGAAACCCTCCAAGAGATATAATCGTCAAAAAGTTTTTTAACACTCCTCGTATAGACCTCTCTAGCATAACAAAAAGACATGGGTGAGAAACAATCATCTCTTACAATCCATTGGAATAATAGTTAAACAACCATCTCCTCCATTTAGACGCGACATCACAAAAATTATTGTAAAAGTCACACAATCCAATAAGCTTATTTAATCTCCTAGACACTAATTTATTTGTTGTTTCACTTCGTTGTCACGATAAATTCTATCAAAAAGTCTCTAGTATATGTTCCAAACCATTTTTCCTTTTATAATCCATGAACTATCTACAAAATTATACACAATAATCAACTTGAAAAAAATACAAAAACGGATGAACATATAAAAACTAACTAACATACAGTATAGCCAATTAACACGCAAAAAATATTTAAAAATATTATTGCATTAATACACTCAACTCCTAAACATATGCTTTAAAGTAGTAAATAATATAATATCAATTGATTAACATGTACACTAATATGATGAACTTATTTGCAAACTTATTAAAAAAATAATGATATACAGAAACATAATCAACTGATGAACATATTTAATAATTTGATGAACATAAGCACACATGTGTTGAATATAAACAATAAGATACTGGACATATATACTAAGTGTATAAAATAATTTAAAAACAAATGAAAGAAAAAAATTAGTATACACTCATAAACATATAGACACTTCTGATTAATTTAAACACACGAACAATGAACATTTGCACTTAATAGACAAAAATATTCACTCATAACTGATAAATAATTAAAAAAGTACATCTCCAAAGTAAAAATTAAATTATGCTTCAGAATCAAATCCTTTCAGCAAATGATTGAGCATTTTACAAATCCATCTTTATTTCTCAATGATATAATCTTCTCCTTGGAATTTTTGGTAATATGCCAAATACATAATATGTGTTTACTTGTTGGGAAAACCTTTATCATTGTTGTAGTACTACAAACAGATTCATCTATCATTATAGTCATAGGTGCTTTATCCCCTAAATATTTCAAAAAAGATTGAAAATGTCAGATGAAAGACTCGATCTTTCATTACTCACGAATCCACATTCTAATATCACATTGTTTGTATGGTAATTCACCTCAACAAATGGATCACAAATAATATCTTACTTATCCATCTGATAAGTGGTGTCACGAAATGAATCACAAATAATATCATACTTATCCATCTGATAAGTGGTGTCATGAATCAATAAATCATCAATAGCTTATAATCCTTCTTCATTCTTTCATCCCTCCAGAAAAAACTATACAAATGGCCATCTTGATCTAAATTATATCAAAATAAAAATCTACTTTATTTTTCTCTCTCTAAAGATCTCAACCAAAGAACCAGCATCAGACTCACTGAACAATTTTGAATAAGTTTTTGCCAAAGCTTATATGCATCAACATCAATAAAATCAATGTTAGGAGATCCACCATACTAACACTATAAAAAACTTAATGCATTTGACAACTTGATCTCACACGTTCTAAAAGATCTCAAAAGCTCAACCTATTTTTTTAAGGGGAAAAACCCAAAAGGGGTCCTGAACTATCACCGCTTACCCAATTGCGGTCAGAACTACCACGATTTCCAAAAATGGTGCGATGAAAAAAAAATTGGACTGATTTTCTAAATTAAAATTTACCATTACATTCCAAACCTAATATTATTATAAGACTTAGATTTGTGTGCGAAAATTACGTCATTTGGTTATCAAAAGACATCGTTTTCTCTATGTGCGCAAAATGATATAATTTATTTTGATAATCAAACAACGTAATAATATCTTTGAGATCTCATCAAGTGTCTTTATTGAGAACTAATATCTCTAGTATAGCTTTTAACATGTTTATTCGAATTATTTTTATCCCCTACTTTAAAATATACACACTGTTATAAAGATAAAAAATTTACCCGTTGTTTTCCTTTCTTTACTGTAAATCCAACCTTTCGGGCATGATCGTTATACATATACCATATGCAACTTCACCACACTCATCAACCAAATTCAACAATTCTGAAGTTTCAACTTTAAAAAAAATTTATATCTCATTTCCAGTATTTTTATCATTACTTCTGTTAAACCCAGTCACAAAATATTTTAAAACACACAAATATTAAAAAAACATAAAAAGAAAACATATATTGGATAGTAAAAGCTCACATAAACACGGTTATTCATATGATCAAACAGACGAAACATCTAATTAATATTTCAATACATCCCACTAAATTATAACCACATACAACATAAACTCATATATTAAAATCAATTAATAAACACGAGTATGCATCTGATGAACATATCTATCTATATGATGTACATATCTACCAATTTGATGATCATATTAAATACATCTAACTAACATACTTATGCATATCTTGCATATTTGAGTAAATAAACATAACATCCAACTGATAACCATACATTCATATTTGATGACCATAATTACACATCTGATAAAACATAATTATTCATTTAATAAAACAGGGGAAATCATCTCATGAATATTCCTATATATCTCAAACTTATAACCTCATACAAGATAAAATCATATACTACAATAAATCAATGAATATGAATATGCGTCTGATGAACATAATCATGTATATGATAAACATATATATGCATTTTATGAACATACTAATCTACCTGACCAATATGCATATGCATGTTTTGCATATCTTCAATAAATGAACATTACATCCGGTGAAAATACCCTCATTATTGATGAATATAAATACACATCTGATAAACATCTTTAACGATTTAAAAAAAAATGTATCCAATAAATTAATACCTGCAGCATCATACATTACAATAAAACAATGAGCACGGTTATGCATTTCATGAGCATAATTATGTATATGATGAACATTTTGTTGCATTTGATGAACATATTAATCCATTTGCCGAATATACATAGGTGTGTCTTGCATATCTTCGCTAAATGAATATAACCTTAACAGATCAAATATAACCTTGATTCGAAAAACAGAAAATGACATCGACGCTGAACCAGCTGCGGGACACAGTTGTTCAGTTTGCCCAAAAAACAAAAAATTCTCCGTTTGCTCATGAACAGCGAGCGAACGTAATGATAGTAATGATATTGTTTTGTAAAACTAAATGAAACGACTGCATTTTCAATGGGTAAACCCAAGAATTTGCAGAGCTGTTCAGGACAACTAGTTGGAGTGTTGGTAAGTGAAACTTTCCGAGCGAAAACTCAGTCAAAAGAAGTAAATTGGGTGAAAGACGAGTGAGAGAGAGAAGAGACAGCAAGCGAAATCAAACAGTAGAAATAAAAAAACAGTCAATCACTCGCCATTCTTCTTGTCCTTCTTCCTTGTGATATATATACATTTGTTGTCATTGATTAAGCAAGATTCAGTTTGTGGTTTTGGATCTATCTCTCTACCCGGCATCGCTGTTGGAGTGAAATGAATGCTCCATAATCCGGCCACCCGAGGTACTCTCTGCTCTACACTCTCACACACACACACCTTCCATTCTGCTAAATCTTCCCTACACTTTTCAGCACTCAACATATGTTGACCATTTCGAATCCATGAACAAAACAAAGTAACAAATTCCTAAACTATATTTCTTTACATCTGCAGCTTCCTCCTCTTACTCACTTAGGTATTCACCAAAAGAACCAATGGCTGCAAAGTATTCACGGGTTGATGGCAGAAAGTCGGTCAACTATTGTTCTACATCTACCATTGTTGCAGTTGTTTTTGTTTCACTCTGCTTGGTTGGTCTATGGATGTCGATTTCCTCAAGTATAGTTCCTACTCAAAATGTAAATGTACCAACTAATAACATCAAGAATGATAAGGTTCAGCAGACATTTCTAGGAAAAGGATCTCAACAATTTGAAGATAGCTCCGGTAATCTACCCCAGGATGCACTCAAAGACGATGAAGACATTCCTGATAAGGACTCTGAGAATAAAGATGAGGGAAGTTTGGCAGATAATACATTGAGTGATGACTCCGAAGAGACGACTGATTCTGTAAAGGAGCCTGAAGATGTGGACTTGAATTCTGTTAATAAAGAAACAATGACCAGTAAGGAAGAAGAAGAACCTAATGATAGTGAGAAATCAGAATCAGAACATACAGTTGACCAAAATCAAGAGTCCGATGAAAATAAGAACAAGTCTGACACCCAGGAGGCTTTAGATAAATCAAAGCAGAGCAATGAAGATGAGCCAGATAAGGATGAGCAAAACAATGTTTCAGAGTACAAAACGAAGAAGGAACAGGGTTCTCTGGAAATTTTTCCTACTGGTGCTCAGTCAGAGCTTTTGAATGAAACCACTACCCAAGAGGGAGCTTGGTTAACACAAGTGACTGAATCCAAAAATGAGAGAGAGTCCCAAAAGTCTTCACTGTCTAAGGATACAAATTCTGAAGTCTGGAAACTATGTAATGTTACTGCTGGGTCTGATTATATCCCATGTCTTGACAATGTGAGAGCCATTAGAAAACTTACTAGCACAAAACATTATGAGCACAGAGAAAGACACTGTCCTGATGAGGCAACCACATGTCTCGTTGCTCTTCCTAAGGGCTATAGACGCTCCGTCAAATGGCCTAAAAGTAGGGATAAGGTACATGCCTACAATTATTTAGATGCAAAAGAAAGTTACTTTTGTTCATACACAGTATCTGTTTTTGTATAAGTGTGTTAATGTTGCAGATATGGTACAATAATGTGCCAAACACAAAGCTTGCGATGGTCAAAGGGCATCAGAATTGGGTTAAGGTTGCTGGCGATTACTTGACATTTCCAGGTGGAGGAACTCAATTCAAGAATGGTGCACTTCATTACATTGATTTTATTGAGCAGGTGAGAAGCCCTTTCGACTTTAGTTATCTGATTGAACAGCTGGAGTACCAAGGTGACAACTAGGCTTTAGACTGCATCTCCATGCAATAATAAAAATACATTCATATGCAACGTACTGTCTCTTAATTATTTCCTTAAATTCATGTTGCAGTCTGTTCCTGACATTGCATGGGGGAAGAAAAGCCGAGTGATTTTAGATGTTGGATGTGGCGTGGCTAGCTTTGGAGGTTTTCTCATAGAAAGAGATGTACTCGCAATGTCATTTGCCCCTAAAGATGAGCATGAAGCCCAAGTTCAATTTGCGCTTGAAAGGGGAATCCCTGCAATATATGCTGTGATGGGAACCAAAAGACTACCCTTTCCTGGAAGAGTGTTTGATGCCGTCCACTGTGCCCGATGCAGAGTCCCTTGGCATGTGGAAGGTATTTATGCAGCTCTGCTTATCATTTGGATGTATTTAACTATCTCATTTCAACCTTTAAATATAAGAATCATTGCAGGAGGGAAACTTTTGCTTGAGCTCAATCGTGTGTTGCGACCTAGAGGATACTTTATCTGGTCTGCCACTCCCGTATACCAAAAGCTCCCATAAGACATTGGCATTTGGAAAGGTAAATATTCTCATGATCATAGCTTGTTCATCCCAAAGAAACAAAGTTGGCATGTGTCTTTATTTTTTACTCGGTCGATAATTATATTTATTTGGTGCAGCCATGTCCAGGTTAACGAAAGCTATGTGTTGGAATCTGGTGACGGTTAAAAAAGACAGATTAAATGCAGTTGGTGCGGCAATATATAGGAAACCATCTTCAAATGAATGCTACGAAAAACGTTCAAAAAATGAGCCACCATTATGCAGTGTCTCTGATGATCCAAATGTGGCATGGTATTATTATGTTTTTATTTTCTGAATTTCATTGCAATAGAGACTTGCATATATGGAAAAAGTACAAATAAGTAAATTTAATCATACTTGCTTCAGTATACTGACAGAGACACACACCTCACCACACAGACAGGTATTCAAGTTCTGTAATTTGATGGTCGGTCATCCTTTACTAAGAAAAAAATCTGTAGAAATTTACATTTTTCTTTCATGAGTTTGCTGATGGTTTTAGTATATTCTTATCACATGTCCTGGTTAAACTAGAACATATTATCTTACAAATATCATTTATCTGCACTCTGCAGGAATGTTACTTTAGAGGCATGCATGCATAGAGTGCCAGTTGAGAAACTGGAACGTGGTACTCGTTGGCCAGTGAAATGGCCTAAGCGGGTGGACTCAACACCTTACTGGCTGCAGCCATCCCAACAGGGAGTTTATGGAAAACCTGCTCCTGAAGATTTCACTTCTGACAATAAGCATTGGAAACATGTTGTTTCTAACTCGTACTTGAATGGCATGGGAATAGATTGGTCATCCATAAGAAATGTCATGGACATGAGAGCTATTTATGGAGGGTGAGAGGTTCAACTTTCAATCCCACGTTTGTTGCTTTTTGTTTAGTTTTGAATTTTATGTTGCACCAGTCACCCATGTCATTATTTCCTATTAAATGTTTATTTATATTTGGTATTTTCTCACCATATCTCAATCATGTTTTCCAGATTTGCGGCCGCCCTGAAGGATTTAAAAGTCTGGGTAATGAATGTAGTACCCATTGACTCACCAGACACACTTCCAGTAATCTACGAACGAGGATTATTCGGGCTCTATCATGACTGGTGTGAGTCATTCAGCACTTATCCCAGATCATATGACCTTCTTCATGCAGATCATCTCTTGTCTACGATCAAAGAGAGGTATTGTTAATTGTTATACCACATGTGATTTCCTTTATTTCTAACTGAAGGGCCAACATTAGATGTTTACTCCAATTTTCGTACGGTCGAGTTGAGATACTGCTGTGACCTAAATAAGTTTAACTTCAAACTTACATTTCAGTTCACTATAAATCTCATCTAAGATCCCGTGCAGCGTGTTAAGGACTAGCATAGCGTCTGTATCGCCGATATTTTGGTGATTGACATAGCTCACTCGTTTAACCATCAGGGTGAAGAGTTAGGAAACTATTTTACATTCAACTGTCTTGGTTGGCACATTGGTTATTCAAATAACGGTACTTTAACTTTTACCCAGTGTAATACATTGACACCCATATTAGGCATTTATAATGTTTTGCCATAAGTTCTAATGTATTGATTGTGTAGTTTCCGGTATTCATTCACATTGATGACAAAATGTTGAATTGAAAGTTAATCCTGCCAAATTATTATCAGTTTTGTCTCTTAGAATCCTAGAAACTCAAGCTACCCTTATGGATGACTATCCTCAATATTGAGGTATCTTCTTTCTCTTAACACTTTGTAGTGATCTGATGCCATTAAAAATTGCTTGCAGGTGCAACCTTGTTGTAGTATTTGCCGAAATCGATCGGATCCTCCGGCCAGAAGGGAAATTGATTGTGCGTGATGATGTGGAAACGATAAATGAGGTGGAGAGCCTGGTCAAGTCTCTTCATTGGGAGATTCGGTTAGCATTCTCCAAGGACAGTGAAGGATTACTTTGTGTTGAAAAGACCTACTGGCGTCCGAAGGAATCCAAGACAATCTCGTATGCCATTGCTTAAGCATTAAGTTCCTGGGGACACAATCTTGTCTACAATTGTTTAAAGCACTGAGTTCAAGTGGATTCCGGCATCAGAAATTTAGTCATGGACAACGGGGTAATCTTGAATTTTGTCCTTTATAGTTGAACATCTGATGGCAGATTTACTTCAGAAAAACAACATATTCAAATATAAGCATACACGTATGGCAGGTCAGTTTCGACTAAGATGCTTCTTACTCATAATTTTGCGTTAAAAAGCAAATTACAAAGAGGGTGATGAACTTAGATCTCTCACTGAGGCCTGTGATCGATTAAGACGTACTAGGATGCATTAGGCGATCCGAGGTGGTGAATATGATGGGAAGCTAATTTTTTGATTGAAGAGTGCAAGCGGATGGAGGAGCTTATTCATGAGATGACCTGATAGTTGCCAACTACGGCCGATTTCCTATCGGTCGAGTTATGAGAAACTATGAAAGTGCACTCCATTTTTTCTGTTATCATTCTGATTGGATGCATGCTTTGTCATAATATGAATGAAGATATTCATTAAAGGGAGAGCAGTTTCATGAGTACAATGGTGGTCACGAGGTACATAATCATGTTCATTTGTTATCTGTTCATGTATAAAAATCAGAAAAAAAAAATAGATAAAATCGTTTTTTATAATCACTATCTTTAAGTTTGAATTTTGATAAATTATGATCATATACAGTAAATTTATATTCAGATATCTCAAAATTATAAAAGTTCATCAAATAGATGAGAATACACATCAAATGGTGAGTAGTTTCATTATTTAAATATCTATATTCATCAATTAAATATTTTTATTCATATTTTACATATCTATGTTTAATATTTTAAGAATCAAGGTCTAAGAATATTTAATATTCATCATTATTTAAATATCATATTAATTAATTGTGATTTTTGATATTCAATTTTTTAACAAGTATTTAACTAGTGAATGAATATATTTATCAAACATGGAGTAGTTTCATCAATTGGATATCCATGTTCATCAATTTTAAATTCATATTAAACTATCATACAAATTAAGGTTTTTTTTAAAAAAATTATACTAAACATTGATCCATTCAATTTTATTTTATTTTAGTTTACGATCATATTTATCACTTGTGTATATTGATATTCCAAAACTAGAAATGTATTTATCAAATAAAGAGTAGTTTTGTCGGTCGGATTTCCATGTTCCGCAATTACGTATTTATGTTTTAAAAAAATTCAAAATAGTTTAAAGCCAATTTCAAACTAATATCAATTGATTTAATATTTTAAATATACTAGCTTATGATCATACTAATCAATTATGTATTTTAAATTTTCAAAATTAGACAAATATTCAACAAATAAATGAAAATATTTATCAAGTGAAGAGTAGTTTGATAAGTTGGATATCAATGTTTAAAATAAAAAATAATTTTAAAAATAAATAAATATAAATTTCATCAATTTCAAATTTATTAGTTTATGATCATATATATCAATCGTGCAGCTCCATGTCAGCCGTGCTATTCATGAAATGAATGAGGATGTTAACTAAATAAGGTTTATTGTAGTATATTAATTTAAGTTTAAAAAAATAAAAAATTGATTTTAAAGAATTAATATATCAATTTTAAATTTTAATTTTACTATTTTATGATCATTCCCTACCATTTTTGTATTTTAATACTCCAAAATTTAAAAATTATTGATCAGACGTATGTGGATATTCATTAAATGAGGAGTAGTTTCAACAATTAGATATCAATGATCACCAGTTAGCATCCATTTTTAAAAATCATCAAAAAAATTTAGAAAATATTTATTATATAAAATTCATCAAATTTTTATTTTGAAGTTTACGATTTTATGAACATATTCATCTACTCTGCATTTTAATAGTTAAAAAATAGACAAGTATTCACCGAATAGATGAGAATCAATATAAACAATAATACGAAAACATTGAAGAGCTTTTTTTCTTTCTGTTTAGAGTAACTTTTTGGACTCTTCAGCCCGTACCGTTTCACTTTTCTACAAAAATGTCATCGTTTGTTTACCTCCATGCCCTCACTGCTAACTATTTTGGACGATTATGTCATTAGCTTTCAATTAATTCACAATTATGCCATTGAAAATTTCCGTTTATGGTAAGATATTTTGAATTTTGAATTTCATATCAACGGATTATCTTAACAATATTTCAAAAATATTTATTCTTCTCCATTAATCATTTAATATGATCCTAACTGATTCCATAATCATCTAATTCTATCATTATAAATTGAAGTACTATTTATTACGTATTTTTTCACCATAAGCAATTGTGATACGTTCTCTCTACTTTTATTTTGTGTTTAATTGTTATAGTCGATTATTCATAACTAAGCTTCTTTTTTATTTTATATGTCTACTTTTATTCTGTGTTTTAATTGTTATAGTTGATTGTTCATAGCCTGTATTTATTTTCAAATCCGATGAGGTAAGCTTCTATTTTATTTTAAAAGTTTGCTCTTATTTTGTATTTTATTTGGTCAACTCTTCGTAACCGGTGTTTATTTTTCAGATCCGGTGAGGTAAGCTTCTTTTTTATTTTATATGTCTACTCTTATTTTGTGCTTTAATTGTTATAGTTGATTTTTCACAATCTGTGTTTTTTTTCCAGAACCAAAGAATAAAGCTTCCTTTTTTTAACGTATTTAAATTGATTTTTTATACAAAATTCAATGCTAATTTATTTTATTTTATGTGTTAAGGTTATGAAGATACTTAAATGAATCTTAATTCAAACACTACCATTTTGTAATCATTTTCTCCGAACCGGTAAGATAATCTTTTTTTATTTTAAATATATTCGAATTCGTTTCTAATCAGGTATTTATGCAAGAAGCATTATAGGTTGAAGGTGGGTTTGGAGAGTTTGAAGATAATTTTATGAATCTGAATTTGACCTATTTTGAATATGTTTATGGTTGTCACATCGATGTAATAAATTTAAATTTAATATAATCATTATTATATACTATTTTATGCATTTTCATATGTTTTATCATTAAATTAAATATTATTCGTTCACATAAAGAAATCTCTAAATTCATGTTATTGATATATTTATTTTCATTGGGAACATTATTTAGTTATAGCTGGTTTATTTTTCTATTGATATAAGGGAGCAGTGGAGATAGAAAGGAAACTCGTTCTAAAGTATCCAGAGTGAGTTTAAAAGATTTTCTTAATTAAACTGATTATGTATATCTCTACGGCCCTTAATGGTTAATTCTCTAGTGTAGTTCAGGTACAATAATTTGTGAACGTTGTTATGAGATATTAGTTCTTAATAAATTCTTATTTTGTTGCTATGTTTATTGTGCTTCAAGTAAATGGTTGCTTTGGTGCATGAAAATTTGTATAAATGGATGCTTTGTTGTATAATTTTTATCCTGATCTAGTTTTGAAGGCTTGTGCCAATATCAACTAGTCGATTAGCAAATAAACTGGTGTTCATGGTGGTTTATAGGTAAATATACTCTAGGTTTTTATGAACTAAATAACCTAAATTGAATTTCTTATCACTGTCACTCGACTGTGTATGTCATTTGCTAGGCTGACAATCTAATTAATACATGGTAGACCTAAATGATTCATATCATTAGTTAAAGGGTATGATGAATGTATAGTATAAAAGATTGTTTACACTCAGTCACATTGCCACAAGTCACATTAGAATGATTGATAGGTGATGTATATTTTGCCGAGTTCAATTCATCATAAACATTTCATTATTGGAATCGATGATGAACATATTTATAAGTCAAATCACTTGAACTAGTACATGTTTCATCTACTGATTTCTTTGCCTAATGTGCTGGTTGAACAGCTGCTTCTACTCAACGCAACTCTAAAAACTCTCCAAATTATTCTTGGAAAGGAAAATTTATGAGAAAAAGAGAATGAATTCTTTTTCGGTTTAGGAAAAGGTATGGAATGGAAATTTAGATGAAAAATAGATTGGAAAATTTGATGTAAACAAAGAGTAATTTAATACTTTCTCTTAAATTTTCCACACATAATCAAATAAAAAAAATAAAATAGATTTCATGAAAAATTCATTTTTCCTCCCTTTTTTTCGTCATCAGATTCCCTAAACCAAATAGAGAATTAATGTTCACCATGCTCCTTCTTGCTTGTTAAATAGATGAGAATATCATGAATGCAACCACCATTACTTATCGAGGAAGATTTCAAACACTCAGTTTAAAGTCCATGAAGGCTGCTGGCACATTACTCATCCCAAAATCCTAGTGTCCATAGCTTATTCAAAAAGGCAGCTTAGGTTCATTCTCGGTGATTTTAATCTTAAATGATGGCAACCTAAGCGGAAGTGAATCGTGGAAAACACGGTTGCTCCCAATAGTTGATCGAACAAATCATCCAAGCAAGCAGGGGCGTTCCTGACAATTTCAGGGCCCTGGGCGAACAAAAAATTGGGGCCCCATATAACATAAAATTTAACGTAATTTCTGTATACAATTAAGACAAATATATATAATTTCTACACCGTCAAATGAAGATGGTTCACAACAACAAAATGGTGCGGTGATGTTTAAAATTAATAGAAACGGCCTACTTCGAAACAAATATGTTAGTGACATGATTATAAAATCAATGAATATGATAAATGATAAAATGACAGATTATAGGCAGATTGGAGATAGTAAAATGGCAGATTAATTTCAAACTAAAATTTTATTTATAAAGTCATTTGAATCAAATCATTTTGCAGGTTACACATGGCTGGCATTTGAATCAAAATGTTATATCCATATACACAAATATCTAGAAAAAATAGAATTGAAACTGAGTTACTGACCTAATTTGTTGATGTTGAACCTTGAACTGCGCTCTTTCTTCACAACTCAACTTTGTTAGTTCAAAAAATCGCGAGTCAGAAATTTAATTTTGGCAGAAAAAAGGTTGAGAGAAACTACTTAACTTTGTCTATGATTAATGGCAATATAGGTTATTTATATTGGGAGAAAAGAAGGGTTGAGGACGTTTTAAGAAGACAACAGATAGATAGAAACTTTTGAAACTTGAGAGACGGCCAGACGGGACAGCCAACAGGACGCGCGGTCGAATCGCCACAATTCCGTCGCCAGTCCATTGTTGTCTTCATCTTCTTTGCCGTCGATCGGATGACAGATGAGTGAGTCACTTAGGCTATGTTTGGTTTGAGGAAAGTTAGAATGAAAGAAAAATATGAAGAAAAATAAATTCATCCTAAAATTCATCATATTTTCTCCTTGTTTGGTTTGGAGTGGAAAATTTTATATAAAGTAGTAAAACATTCTTTAAATTAAATAAAATTTTCTTCAAATTTTTCATATAACTTTCCATTTAGTTTTCATCTCCAATTTTTTCTAAACCAAACAACGGATTTTATCTCATTTTCTCTCAAATTTTCATTTCCCTTTAATTTTTCCTAAACCAAACACAGCCTTAGGGTTTTGATTTTCCCCTTCCTTGTAACAAAAATATTGGGCCCCTATCAAGGCCGAGCCCTGGGCCATCGCCCGGATGGGCCAGCTATACGGGCCGGCCCTGCAAGCAAGTGAATATCTCTTGTGAATAGCCACCTTTTTCAACTCCCAAAAAGTGATGCTTAATCTCATGCTACCATCTTTATTCTATACAAATACAACGCTTTCCAAGGTAAGATATTAGGTCTAATAAGCCCTTGCCATGTAAATCTTGAAGTTGAAACTGGAAAATTCTTGAACTTTCTACCAACAAAGTAAAGCTCTGTCCATCAAGGATCTAAAAACACACCTTCCTCTCGTGATAATCCAACAAAGCAAGAAAGAGATACTTGCCAATCAATTGAGAGAATCTAAACAAATTCTGGGATTAGGGGTAGCTCAGTTGGTGAGCGCCTCATTTGAGAGGGGTTATAACTCTTGAGAATTCCCAGAGAAAAGTGAGAAACCACTATTGATCTATTTTTAAAACAAAAATAAAAAAAAATCTAAATAAATTCTTGCATCTCCGTCATCACTTGGTTAGCATCAAACTCCCAAACATCGACACCAAAAAAATATGTATATATAAAAAAAGTTTTCAAGGAAATGGCAGCAGTAGTTCGTAGCTGCAACCGGAGAAACTCTAGCCGCTTTCTTTTTAGAACAATTGGAGAAGTCAATGGCAATCCGTCGTTACAGAGATCGTACTCACTTAGATTGGTGTCATTGTAATTGTCGTTCCAGAAAAAGATATAACCTTAACCACCACATATAACAAACACGAAATTTCAATTACAGAATTTTCACGGTAATAATCTGAACATATATGTGTTTTTTAACTCATCAGCACAAAAAATTTGCTTTGAAGAACATACCCTTACAGAAGCACAGATGATGTCACAACTTTAATATGCATTTACACAGACTATGAAAAAGATGCTGAAAATAACCCAAAGTTGCATTGAACAAGGGGTATGCGATACTCCCATTGATGGGGTGTACATTTATTTCAAAATCAAGCGGAAATCATGTTCAGATCTTTACCGTGTTTATACAAGTATGTATGAATCAAATATAAATTCTATAATTTACAAAGTAGAATGGAAAAATGTCAGCATGTTGAAGAAGCAGAATATTAGTCAGCATACATATTTGAACCTATGAGGCATTGTGTTGGCCAGTTAGCCTCTGCAACTAATTAACTAGCTGGTTTGCAACAAAGAGTGTAAATTTACAGTTGAAGTGTTGAGTGGTCTTCTGAAATGGAGAAGTTGCGCTAGCTGGAAATAAGTAGTCTCCGGGCTTGCAAAGCACTAACTATTTAAACCTTTCCACCAGATGAAGGCGAAAAGCGTTGCGTTTCTGTAAAGGGAGACACGGATGATACAGAAGCAGAATTAGTTCCTCTGGAAGGAGCTGAAGTAAGGGAAGGAAACTTCTTCGGAAGCATCTGTCGCCAATAATCCTTTGGGAGCCGCGCAGCGTCAGAGGTCAAGAAAATGAAAGCAAGAAGGAAGAAGATCAAGAAACAATTCTGACACCCGGTGCGTGTGGTGGTTTTCATTTCTTCTATGTCATGTCATGACTCGTGCGGTTGCAGAGACATAATATATATGATGTTTGCAGGAGACATTTTGAATAATGTATGGAGTTTGCCAGCTCGTTGTGGTTGCGAAAGGCTGTGATAATGGCAGACAGTGGAGTATATCATAATGCTCCTCAAAAGTTACCTATATAGCTATGCTTGGATTTTCCCTAATAAAAAACCAGCACAGCACAGCACTGCACTGCAATTAAATCGATCTCGAAAAGCCAAACAGAATCGTCTCAAGTGGGCTTACTGTATATACCATTTTGATACTTGAAACTCTTGGTAGTTATAGAGCTATATTCTGCAATGACAGCGCCAGGAGCTCTCAAACAGAACAATCCCATAAACAACCAAGACATAATAAGATGTGAAATCGAATGAAATCTTCGCATGCCAGCTCAAATATGTCTCCAAGACATTTTTGTTCATACGGTCAACCAAAGCCCCGAATCCATAATTTGAACATTATTAGATAGACAACACCTAAATCACTAGACCAACACCTTATTAGTACTGGACTTCAATTCGATTTTAGTTGATATGCAACTATAAAGTCCTGAACTTTTCCCATTTCGGATCATAGCATCATAAATCTAAAGAATATATTTCCTGAAAATCCTCAATGCTTGCCCCGCACCAAATTCATAAACTAATAGTGATGCAAATGTACATGAGGGACGATGTTCTTTACATCATTCTTGTAATTCCCAGACAAACATCTCACTTTAAATATGTACGTGGGAAGCTAATGGGCCCAGACTGTCTGCAACTTTAGCAGCAAGCAAGCGAATGTGTGCAGCACAAACGCTCGCTGTCACTAAAGCCTCAAACCATAATAATACATACTCCCGATTTAAATTGAGGATTTTAAAACATTAATATTAGTTTGTTGAACAAATTTAATAGGTGTGTATTTAATATATTATTTTGAAATTTCATATAAGGTGTAAAATATGTTTTATAGTCCCTGTGTAAAAAAATTCTTTATGGATTTAGGTCGATGAATTCTTAATTTTAAACTTTTTAAGGTATGTGATTTTATTAAATGCATATTGAAATTGTTAAATGAAAATTAAAAGTGGATAATAAGAATTGATTAAGTAACAAAGAAGGAAGTATATAATATTTGAAAATTGAGAAATATTTTAGATCCATGTATGGCGCATGAGCAGCTTACAAGGAACCAAAGGAGCGCCGAGTCAATATGTCTCTATCTACAGCTCAAGGGTTTCTATTTTTCGATGGATTCAAGGACAGATAACTAGAAATTATAGGTTCCCGCCGCTAACAATTTACAATTTGAACAATTTTAATTTTCTTTTTTTTAAAAAAAAAGTGGAAAACCGGGTTTAGACAAATTTATATAACAATTATTATAACTGCGCTAAGACAATAGAAATGAGCATGAAACTAAGGCATTTGATCTAGAAATTAAAAGATGTTGTTTTATTCATAGAACCAAAAATAATGACATTTTGTTTACTTCTTTCCTAATTATTTATTTATTAAATGAAAATGGTTCGGTTCAATAAATGAATCGGGTTCCATCTTCTTCTTTCCCACCCCATTCTTAACCTCGAATGATGACATCATAATCTTAATATTCATCTCATGCTTAAATAAATCCTTATCCTTCAAGCATGCAGAAAAAAAGTTAATAAATATATATTACTAATGTAAAATATTTTAGAAAAAGAAGACTAATGTGATAATATTATTAACTTTTATGCGTTAAAAATTTATGTTTTAAGGATCAGTTGTAGCCAATAAAATAATCAGTAGGTACCGGATCAAACCTAGGAGAGAATTGGTGAAGGGGCAATCACTTTTACAGTTATGTCCATGGTTACTTTGATACGCATCAGACAAATCGTGTTACTCATGTTCAAATACTAGTTATGCGAGCTCAAGCGCATCAATTAATTTAATTAGATGAAAAATCCTCAGGGTTCATACATATATTTCAAATGATTGGATGCTACAAAACTATATTGATGATTTTGTTGTCGTTAAGGAACCTGAGTAAAGAACTTAAGAACGAGTCGAGTTAGATAGCTACACTGCATAATTCTATTCACAAAATTAAGTTAGATTCAGTCATTCAGACCTCTAAACTACACAAATTTCAAATATTCGTAAGTCTTGATTCCGAAGAGTGATGGAGGCCCCATGAATACTTGTTGAAAAGATCTTAGCGCCTTCTTTCAAATAGATCTAATATGGTTTCAAAATTCTTTCTGAGCTGTCCTGAATATGCGAAATAAATTTTATCATTTTTCATGTCTTAGTCAAATCGGGCTTTGGGCCTTAAGCCTTATATTCGACATTCTTATGTTAATTTGAATCTCTAGTCTTCTTAACTTATAAATAGATAGTCAGACCCTCTAATACAGATGGATGTTGTTTAGACTAAAAATAGATGTCACTTCTTTCTTATATTCATTCGTGTTGGCCTAATTATCCGTTTACTTATCTTTCCATCATACTATTTTTTCATATATTATTCTTTATTAAAACTTGCAATTAAGTTGTTTGTTTATACTTGTTCTTTCATTGCTTGTAACTATGAGGACCTTCGTGGTTAGGTTGAACATACTTCCTAAAAATACTTTTTGAGTTGGTGTATTGGTTGTTTGGGCGAATGTCCTAGACTGTTATAGTCTGATCGCTAACATCTACTCCTACTAAATTGACTCTATCTCTTCTAACCAGAAGATCAGGACCACATCTCGTATCAACCGGTGACAGAGCCAAACTTTTGTTTTCTACAATCCCAAAGAGCAAAACAAAATTCATTTTCTTTGATATTTTCCTACAGTCCAAAAGCCAAAAAAAATCTTTGTTTATTTCTTTCAACATTCCAAAAAGCCAAAAAGAAAATTTTTTCTTGAACTTAGAAACATTTTGAGATTTTGATAAGTCTAAATTATTTAACTTATTTATACTTAGATCACTTGATTTTTTACCGTTAGAGGGTTGAAACTGATGGTTTTTGTGATTTTTATTTTTAAAAGACTACTTAAGTCTTAATATAAAAATAATTAAAAAGAGAGTTTAATGGTGCAAAAGAAAGAAAAAAACTAGATCGATTAAACAAAGACATAAATCTGCCCACTGTCACGGTCCGACCCACTTTGCCCTTGTAGATCGGGCCATGACATGCTTGAAGCCCGCCCAAGAAGATAAAGGCCCGAAGTCCAACATCTAGAAGAGTGTGGAACCATATGGATAAGGATGGGGATGTAAATATCTAAATATTTTGTAAGAACAATCTAGATACTTGAATCGTAGCCGTAGGATCAAATAGATATCCACCGTCCATTGAGAAGGTGGAGTAGTATAAAAGGGGAGGAGCTCATTTACTCCAAACCATCAAAAAACAATTGTATCTCTCTCTTTATAATGAAGTGTTCTCACTCTCTCATTGTTTTCCTTGAGTTCTCTCTGCTTCCTAGCGAAGTCCCGGGGAAAGGCTTTCTTAGCTACGAATTTGGGAGAAATTCTAGCTAAGCGCCACATGACTTAGTGATCCAACATTAAGTCCGTGACACCATGCACGAGGCTGCATGCTGAAGACTACAGTCATTCATGGTGGTGTGGCGAAGTTTGTAAATGTGTAATCATTAAGAAATGAGCAAGAAGCTCATTCAGAAAAAAGGTCGTGCAAAAGGCCTTGCGCACAACGTGCTGATGTTTCCTAAACTCGGATCAACCAGACTTGGTAGTTTTTAAGGGTCATATCTTTCACGTCCAAAGTCTGATTTTGATGATTAAAGATGATATATAAAGAAAAAACCAATATGTGCATTTTGTAAGAGGATTTGAAGTAAGATTCTGAACGGATTCATGCCTACAACGTTGACAGGTCCATATGCTGCCAAACACTCTTAATTTGAGTCAGATTTAGTTTCTTGATTCTTTTTTTAACTAGAAAGATAATTTATCAATTCAAAATGACACGAAGACTCTATGCCTGAAGGTAAATGCCGAGTAGGACAATTGTTACCTAACAGAGCCAGTTCCCCACCTCAAAGGCTCGAGCCTTGCTAAAATTAAAGCTACGCGTAACAGAACCTGTCACCAATGAGCCAAGTCCTATCACGATCTAATGTCAGCCAGGAGGCTTCTAGCTTGAACTACCTCTTACATAACATCCTGTACATTGCCTAAGGGCAGGTATTCCGCCAACAGCGACTACCTGCACCTCCCTGTTTCAACAGGGCTCTAGCAACTATATTATAATCCGCTTTTATAAACCTGAAATTTCAATTCCAGGGCCTGTGCAAGTATGGAATTGCTTCCCAGTGCCTGTCTAAGTTCGATCCAATGATATTATCTTGTTGAACTTCTTTGATACTCACCTGTCATTCCTCTGCAAACCGTCTCACTTCTAAAAAGAGACTAAAAATGTTTTTTTATATTTTCCACA
This sequence comes from Kalanchoe fedtschenkoi, assembly GCA_002312845.1. Classification (NCBI taxonomy): domain Eukaryota; kingdom Viridiplantae; phylum Streptophyta; class Magnoliopsida; order Saxifragales; family Crassulaceae; genus Kalanchoe; species Kalanchoe fedtschenkoi. The sequence goes on from NQLW01000048.1 coordinate 5,785,013, forward strand.
CTATCTTAAGGCCAGTAATATCCCCTACCAGATTAATGGTTATTCCCACAGCCGCCGAATGCCACATTGAACAAGCTCTAGGCCTGCCCACCGCGGTCAGATACTGTACACCCCACCTCTACATTCTATTTTCCTCCTCTCTTGAAGCTGCAAACCTCGCATTAAAATTTGTGATTCTAGCAAAGAGCAGGCTCCTGATGGTTGCTTTTAAATTAGTATTTGAAGATACCCAATGGCCTCCTTCCTCCTTGAACATCCAGCCACAACAACCTTTCCAGATTTCCCCCAAACCAATCACAAAATTAACCATGCATATAACCTCCCTTTATAATTTGAAACAAGGAGAGGAAAACCACACTCTCGGCCCCTAGTTAAGATTGCCCTGCACCTTCAGTCTAGTTAAGTACTCTAAAACGTTCCAAACCATCACAGCCATCTGACTCTTGATAAAAAGGTGTTCCATAGTCTCCTCGTTACCTGTATCGCAACATATGCACATGGATGCCAAAGCTACACCCTTCCTCTTGATAAATTCGTCAGTATTCATGCCTCAATTTCTAAAGGAACTAATTGACTTTTTTAGGGATGAACCTAGACCATATCCTTTTCTAATTTTTGCCACCTCTTTCTGACCCTCTTGAAGAATTCCTGTATTTCTTAGGAGTCACTTCACTGAACTTACCCTTCAACTAAACTACCATGTCCTCAAATTTTAACATAGATAACTCATGTAGTTAGAGTCTTGCATGGATTGGGATGATATTTGCTAAGGAATTGTGCAAGGAAGGAGAACCCATCATTTTCTTTATCTTGTGATTATGATCAGAATTTTTGGGCGTCTAGATTGCTGGAATACACTAGAGATCATTCTAAAAATTGTAATCACCTTTCCCTACCATCAAGTTGGAATCCTGCTTGATATCTTCCATAATTGGTTGCAAGATTTTCCACAATCCATGTCTGGGCCCTTCCCTTTTACCATCATATTTGCATCGCATTAACTTTGCCCAACCTGACTGACCTTCCACGCCAATTTAGCTTGCGGAGACTTCATCGTCACATTCATTTTGCACAAATCATTCTGCGTACATTGTGCTAATTTGTCAAAACTAATCCAATGCCTACACTTATTGTCACAAGAATCCCACAAAAAAGCAGTTATCAGCTTCTTAATTCTAGCCAACACTCCTTTCGGGATTGAGGTCGCTGCCTGCACAAGAGTTAGCTTCCCACTTGCACACAACAAATTTGCTTTCCACCCTGGCAGCTTTGACGACACCTTTGAAATAAATCCGTTAAAATCATGGATACGAGCTTTACCCTAGATCACTTGCACACCCAAATAAATAGTTGGGAGACTCCCTTTGGTACAACCTAACATTAAGCAAATTCTATCCCTTCCCCTCTGACATTTGCATACCTTCAAAATGAGTCCCATTAGTACTTTTCTCGATTCCTATTCAAACAAAATAGGATTCTTTAATTGTTCATAGAGATTTTGAGTAAATAATCATAGACACTAGAGAAGACTTATTAAAGAGAGAACTTCTAGTGTTATACTCAAATAACCTTGGATAAACACTATATAAAGAGGGTTTCAAACCCTATCCAAGACACACAAGCTTGTTCAAAGCTCTCTATCTTTCTAATCCAAGTTTCTCAGTGGTATTAAGTCTCTAAAGCTAGTGGAGGTCAGCAAGGGGAGTTGCAGTTGAAAGCAGCAAGTTAGATTTGAATGGATTGTTCCTACTTACTTATCTTTGTGTTCTTTCATGCATGTTAATTTGTTGCTCATTTCCCTTCTGTAATTTGGGTTAGAAAATGTATAAATTTGATGTTGTGAGATTATGTTCTTTATTAACAAAATTCATGCTTTTCATGTGTTTTTATTAATGTTATATTTAAGGATGATTACACTATCGCATGATTTCTATTGCTGATATAGTTTTGAAGGCTTGGGCCAAAAAAAAATACTCGGTAGCAAATAAGCATATGATCGTGTGTTTACGTGATAAATACACTCTACTCATGTGTGAGCTAGATTGCTTACATTAATCTATCTACCATTGATATTAACGTGTTTGTTTTTTCTTTTTGCTTTATCTCGCATGTTAGCATATATAATTCATCTTATTTTCTTAAGGGTAGGATGGTGATAGGGTTGATGCAATTGTTTATGTCTTGTCATAATATTCTGATGCATGAGATCATGTATTGTGTTGAGTTTGGTTCATCATACGAATTTATCTCTAGAATCAATGATCCACAAATTCAAAAGTTAATAGCCTAAATTGTGCGTTTATCCACTGATTTCCCTTTTTTTCTAGCCAATCTTGCTTTTTAGTATGTTTCCAAATATTCATAAACCCCTAAATATTTAATTTTATTTTCTTAGTTACTAATCTAGTAGGTTATGTCATATCCTTATGGATTTAAGCCTTACTTATCACTTACTAGTGTGATGAGGTAATTTATTTGTATAACACTCGTAACAACGGTGTTATCAAATTTTTCATGGATAATGTTTTATTTTACTTGCATTTTTTATATTTTTCCTTTTTAGTGACTTTCTTTTTAATTTTAATCTCAATAATTTTTATTTTTATTTTTTTAATTTATTTTTTTCTAACTTTTATCGGATATTTTTTACTGTGTGAATGTTCGAACGATCTACTTAAGTGAATGAATCTAGTGTTTGAGAAAGAGACTTTCCCATTCTAACAAAAATCTAGTATTTTAAAAATAAATTAGTCAAAATATAAATAATAAAAAATATGATAAAAAATTATTAAAATAGAATTTGATATTAACATACTGCTATCGCTAGTCAATATCATAACATTTATTAGGTTTCGGGTACAGGTACCCTTTTGTTGAAGGTCGTTCGAGCTTTTCCTGGGAGTATGGCATGGGTTACTTCAGCGCCGTAGCGCCTGGTACTCGAGCATTGGCTCGAGGCATTTTCTCTACCCCTTCTTACCCTGAAAAGGCAGGGTCACCTTGCGTCCTTGAACCGATAACCATCGTTCGGCATATAATATTTCACATAAAAATGATGAATCAAAACGTCATCCAAAAGTTCAAAACTACATGTATTAGAGAAGAAAAGGAGTACAAGAATTGTTAAAGATTTGTGAACCCCTGCTCAAACTAATGTTAATGGACTCAGAACAGAAATGCCAAAAAAGGAAGAAGAACATCAACAACATGTGCAACTCTGAACAAGAAGAGTTGCAACAGTTCTACAAATTTCTCAAGCCCGTATGAGTGCTTTCACGAAAACAAAATACCTTGTGACTTGAACTATTTAAATCCTATAAGAGGCAAACCATACTCTTCAATGAATGTGCCAGCACAACCGGGAAACCCACAATCATGTAAAAGTGGGATAAGGCCATAGAGCATGATGTACAGGAACACATCACCTCTAAAATTTCAGGCCACCACTATTTGATGCTGGCATTTGAGTGTTGAATCGATTAACTGATGTCCTAATTGCTCCTCCATATTCAGACATCCATTTCCTCTGCATTTACCGGATAACTCCGTGACATTATATTTTTTGTTTCTTCCTCAACGGTCCAACAGATTCCTTGCAATCTTCATTGTCTTTCTTTCTATTCTTTGCACCTGACATGTAGGCTGTTCTTGCTCTAGCAATCTCGGTCATCCCTGCATCACAAGCAGCACAATACCAACTCCCTTTCGGAATTGAACTGAGTGGTGGATTCAAGCAGTGTATATGATATCCATGATCACAGCAATCACACAACACAATCCTCTCATCATCTGTATCAGTGAGGCAAATTCTACACAGACAAGAG
>NQLW01000048.1:5791133-5807762 GCA_002312845.1 Kalanchoe fedtschenkoi
GTTCCTGACAGCTGACAAATCCTTAAGTCAAGTAAAGTGAAAAGCTATCCAAACCTTGGCATAATATACCCTTCCTAAGAGATGATCATAGCAAGATACAGAATAGGCATTTTGCACCTCAGACACTACAGTGCTCTAGTGACTGTCTGTGTGGTTCAAGATTGTTCCTTTTACTTGTCAATGGGGCGTGTCAGAATCACATACTTTCTATAATTAAACAAGAAAACCAGTGGTTCATTAAGATGAAGGTCCCAGAGACCAACAGTCGAGGCCCTAAATCAAAATGAAACCTGTCTAGGCAGCCAATTTTTGCATCAGTAGATGCGAGGAGGCAAAGTTAGAGAAGAGAAGCAAAGAGAAAAGGGAGAAAATTGGCATAGGCATATGGTAAAGGGAGGAGGGGGAACCTGGCGTGAAAATTGGGAAGATTTGGCGTTTCGGAACCTCCGCCTCCGATAGGTATGGAAGATTTCGCACCGAGGAGGATTGGAGGAGGACGGCGCTACTTGGTTCTTGACGGTCGGAATTTCAGCATCAGCCATTTGGTAGCAGTTGAGTCGATTTGATACGAGAATGAGGCGCCAGTCGATGGGTCTCCGCAAGTCAAACGGATTGAAATTAAGAAGCACTGGCTGATTAGTTGTACCACCCCAGCGACACATGCTCTCCATTTTTTTGACCCTCACACATTATTTATTATTTATAATAATTTACTTTTATATTGTGTCCTGCCTTCTCTACTACTAGTATTTGTTGAACCACTTTGAGTTTGAGATGGTATTATGTACTTTTGATTAATTTTTAAGAGTGTAGCTCTTCTAATTTCTGGTGTTATCGAAATTCTTTCCTGCGAAATTTTTCATGTTGAAGTCATCTGTGGAAATATTTCACGCCTTGCATGAACTCTTTTTCCTCTTTCCTGCGTGAAAGTGAGCCTTGTGCGGCGATCTTACCCTCCATGGTGGACACTTGTTTCTCTTTCTATTTGTAGCGATCTTTTGCTATGTGTGGCATGTGCATCAGATCGATTGATATATTTGTCCTTTCATATATCTCTTAGTTAATATGATTTGAACTCTTAATAGCTCTTACGTGAAAGTTTCTTGTCGGCATGTGTGGATTCTTCCATCTCTTTCCCTTCACCGTCCCTTCAAACATATCAGATGTATGCAATTTGTGCAATTTGTGAACTTGAATAAAAGATAAAAGGAAAATGATGTTATGTTCTTGCAAGAGATTGGTGGCAACAACAATGTAGAATGTGATAGAATTAGTTGGCGCAGTTGGAAGTTGTTGGGTTTCGGCAAGGATGACTTCATTTTCTCCGGCTGGGCCTTTCGGATTCCACCCATAACTATTCAACTAATTTTCCGCACCTATTTTGGGCCAATTAAATGAAACTTGGTCTCTTAGTTCTTGAATAAATAAAAAATGAATAAATAAAAGCTTCGCATTTTGATTCTTAATGAAATGAGCGAACTACAATCAGCAGTATTCTATGAGATATGATAGTATGGTAGAAAGAAATATATTCATCACTGGCATCTACTCTTGCAGTCATCCTCCTAACCGATCTTTCACCTTCCTAGGGTGGACAACAACCAAACTAGCGGTAATATGGGAGAAGTTTCCATCAGGCAACAACGGTTCAATTTCGAATCAAATCTCTTTAGCAAAAAAATCTTTTGTCTCATGATAGCCTGCTCCAGTCCCCTTACAAAACTTTCGTTATTGGGTTACATTGTTTTTGTCCACTATTTGTTGTGCGTAAAACAATATACAGAATCCGATCCAACCTAGTAGTAAGTAATTCGTCAAAAGCAACCAAAATATTCCTTTGTGAACCGGGCGAAAGCTTGAGCTATGCACATACATACTTTTTAAAAAAAGGTAAAACCGACAGACATATAGAATAGGTGCTATTGCGGCTACACCCCTCGATTTATTAGGTATTCTATGAAGAATGGCATGGATCGGTAGGAAATACCATTCCGACACAATATGAGGCAGCGTTGCATCGGATTAGCAGGTGTATAATTGTCGGGATACCCAAAATATTAGGATATAAATACTCCATTCTAATAAATGAATACTAATCCAATAATATATCAATTAGATATAAATTTCATTAAAAGATTTTTATTAGTTTTTACTTAATTGAGGGAAGGTTCTCACGTGTAATTGTGTTTAATCATTTATATGGAGGGTTGATATGGTTCGTAAATTCATTTTTTTTTCATCTTATAATTTAAATATTAATGTAAGAATTGTTTGTGAGAATTGATCGAAAAAGACAATGGAACTTGTGAACCACCAAATAATAATGAAGAGGATACAATATCAGCAAGTAGCGAAATTAAGAAACTTGTTGGTTCTATAATTATTGGAAAAGGAATGATCGAATTAAAAGTCTACAAGAAAATAACATAAAGTCGCAATGTTTAATCAAGCGAACAATTTAGGAATTAGTTAAAAGAAAAAATTCATATGCAAAATTTTGTTGATGTAGTTAGTTTTGTTTTTATTTTTAAAAACTTATTTTTAAAATTAATATGACATATATTCTTATTATTTTCCAGAAAAATATTAAATTGTTGGTTGTTGATGTATATTTTAGACATTCTATTTCGGACAATTTTTTTCCGTTTGTAAATTTGAATAGTGAAGAAAGCGTATGAAAGATGAATTTTGTGAATTTAAATAGCAAATAAAATCGATGCATTTAGTAGGTCATATGGATAACATACCATTTCATTTTGTGTGTATGAGTTCATCCAGTGAATATAGGACCTCATGAGTTGAACTTGCAGTATATATACCGGCTTATTTTATGGAATACAATAGTATAGTCGTTTAACTACTGTATATAATATATCATCTAGTGAATATAACAGTTGATCTGGTGAATATATACATGGTGTGCTAAAGACGCCTCATCTATATAATATAATAATTTTCTTTTATTGAATATTAAAGCTAATTTGGGTAATAACTTATTTGGTGAATACAACAGTAGATATAGAGTATGTGAGAGCATATGGTGAATGCAACATATCATTTAGTACAAATAATAACTCATCTGATGAATATAATAGATCATGTGATGAATGTGGGGACTGATATGAAGAATGCGTGGAGTAATATGGCGAACATAGAAGTTGATTTAGTGAATAATCATTTTATCATATGAATATAACAAGCCATTTGATGATTACAATAGCATAATTGAAAAATGAATTTAATAAAATGCTCGTGCCATCAATTTAGCAACTAAAAATAATTACAAGAATAAGAGCCTGAATTTCGTAAATTTGATTTCCATCAGCTAAAGAGCTGAATTTACAATATATTAGTTTTGCATCAGTTTTACATTTTTATTTCTCATTTGATACATACTATATTCTCTACATTTTGTTAGCACTTCATCTTTTTATTCATTTTAATCATGGTTGATGATTGTTGCACTGTATCGATATCGCAGTATATTCTTATGTTGGCTATCTAAAGAATTTCGAATGTCGTAAGATTGAATGCGTTGCAAAAACTTATTTATAAGAGAATACATAAATGCAATGGCATCTAGTTTCATTTTATATTTTCAAGTTTGTATGATGACCTAATAAGTCCTACGTGGCTGATTGTGAATATTGCGAAATCTTAAATATTTCTATTAGATCTCATGGCATTTCAACTATGACATTATCATAGTCTAAGTTCAGTTGCACCTTGAGATAATTGATTATTGTCAATAGTTCAGAAAAAATAGTTTTGTATGAAAACAAATTTTTTTTTTCATCAAATGATAGTATCATCAGATGCATAACTTAGTATCACATGTATAATTATGTTTATCAAATTTTAGTAATAATCATCAAAGGCACATCCATATTTATGAGATGCACATTTATGTTTATCAGATAGACAATTACATTTCATGAGATAGATAACTATGTTAATCACATGAGAGGTATGTTAATCCGATGAAAGCTATATTCAACAAATGTATAGTTATGATCAACAGATGATGCCAGTATTTGTTGAATGCATAAGTGTGTTCATCAAATGATAGTATTATCATCTAGTGTGCTATGTTAATAAAATGGAAATATGTTCATCTTATGGATATGATTATGTTTGTTTAAAAATGTATTGAGCCAATATACGATTATATCATGTTCATCAATGGGTATCCTTATTCACCGTGTATGTGTCAATATTTTTTAGCATATGACTCATTATATTTTGTGATTACGAGCCTGTATAAATAAATTAACAAGTACTTACTATTTCATTTACTGCGTCCCCCATATTTTGCTTCCTCTGGTATGTCTTCTTCTAAACATTTATTGTCAATAATTTTTAAAAATCATGTGATGAAGTTGAGGAAAATAATAGAAATGTGGCTACACGATGAACTGCAAAGACAATCAAGAAAAAAATTATAATTTAGTTTTACAAAATGTAGATTATATTCTTTGATATGTGGATGAAAAAATAGATAGATTCTTATCAAGGTTGTATTATTTAAAACCGGCTTGTGAGTTTTTATTTGATATTTACATGTGTAAATGAAATCATCTAATTTCTTTCTTTCTGTGCGAGTGCTTCGGTATGGACTTGCACAATTGAGCTCATATGTTTGAAAAATAAATCGTTGCTGCAATAAGATAAAAATAAAAAAGAATTCTTTTTACTAATATGGAATTTTATGTCATCAAAAATTCTTTATCATACTTGTTTCTCTAATATCATTCATCTATGTTAAGTATCCGATAATATAAATGAACTATCTAGGAGTCAATAAGTTGTTGTCTTCTCAGTCCATTAAGTGTAATAAATTTGTGTCTTGACCCTCCAACAAAAATACCCGTGTCTTGACCCTCCAACAAAAATACCATCTTTTGATAGAGACTCAATGTTTTTATCAAAAAGGAAAATGTTAGATTAATTAAGTACCGCTTTCAATTTTTTACGTGGACTAATTCATTACTTTTTGATGAATTTTAAGGTAAGTGCACATAAACATATTAGTCCGAACTGATCTAATCACACAAATGCATATCATTAGCTCATCTTCATCCAACTTTTTGTTGATGTGTTTTTTTTTTTAATTTAGGGATCGCAATGTGTTTGGGAGCAAGTCACTAGTTCTTTCAGGTTGTTCTTTATCATTGGAGATTTCTTTTTCAATTGGTGTTTCAAAGTTTGGAGGTACATTGTGAGACAAAATACTTTATCTTAAATTACTTGAAGATATAGAAGATAGTAGTTTTTTTACAAACTAATTAGATTATTGAGAAATTTGGGTTAAAGTGTGTTGGATGTGGTTTTTTTTATGCTTTTCATGCCATTTAATCAGGTGCTATTTGTCATGAGTTAGCTCTGTGACAAGGTTTGGGGCCTCTTCTTGGCTTCAATGGCTGTTTTGTAATTATCGAGTGATGGACCTTCAAGGGGTCAGGTGGCAAAATCAGATGACTAGACATCAATACAAGTATAACGATATGTGGATCACATAAATCGGATAACGGATAACCCTTAAAGAGCTAGTATGTAAGGAGAAACATTGATGATGTTTCTTCCCGTGAGAGTCAGAAAAGCTCCATTAGGTCTTTAAGAAGGGAGTGATGGTGAGTTCGGCCACCACCGGGGTAAGTGATCCGATGCGAACCCTAAGTGAGCCTAACACATGTGAATCATGAGGGCGGATCTTCGAGAGTCTAGTGAGCCTCGAAGATTTTCATAACGTGTTGAACTTCTGGATGTCGTTCGAATGGAGCGAGACCGTGACGACGCGCAACGAGTCACCAGTCGAGGCTAGGTAAACGATGATCTCTCAACCCCTTGGATAATGAGCATAAAAGACCACAGAGATCCTAGAGATAGAGATATGCACCACCGAAGTAAGACCAAATAACGATAGAGATACAGGATCCCACGGCAAACTCCATCAAAGGATCGAAAAAACCCATAAAGCTCTCCTTCCCATCTCACTAATAACTAGTAGCCATAAATAGACGAGAAGATTAGGTCTTATCAATCCTCACTGAAGCCAAACCAACTGACAACTTGGAGAATAAAAGTGGAAAAAAAGCCTATCAAAGGCTTTCGTCATATCAACTTTAACCATTACATTACCACCCTAAACTTTCTTATTCACGTCCCGGACTAGCTCATGAGCGAGGGCAACGCTCTCATGAAATTATTTTAGCCACAAAGGCTGCCTGCTCATGCCCAATCAAACATAAAAGGAACTCTTGAAGGCATTATTTCGAAGCTTTCAGATGATCTTATGGAGAACATCACAAAGACCCACCGACCATAAATCGAATAGTTGCCTCAGCATTTGTCTTAGGGATCAAAAGAATATGAGTGGTTGTGACTGATCCTGGAGGATAACTACCATCCTTGAAGAACCAGCATACAGCTTCAAGTAAATTCTCCCCAATGATGCACCAACAGTGGCTATAAAAAAATTCATAAACTTATCTACACTATAGGCACTAGATCCATCCATACTCCATACCACCTCACTCACATCCTCAATGGGAGGGGGCTCATAATCCATGAGACCTCCAAATAGGCAGCAACAACTTTACCAATAAGATCCTTGTCTCAGCTCCAAGAACCATCCAACAATTAGATATGAACCTCTAATTAGCAACGATGAACATTCATATGAACAAGGAAAATATGAGAGTATCAATCACCATCTTTCACCTAAGATAGGTGAAACTTCTCCTTAAAAAGCTGCTGCTGAAACCTGATCGTTTCAGCCAAATTTGTTAGGCTTTTTAAAGAGTGGTTTCTCCATCCTTAGATCAATTACATTAGAACCCACGCTCAGGCTCCTCCACCTCCTCCTGCTATCGCAAAACCTTCCTATCCAAATCACCAAAAACCTCCCAATTTTATTTTCGTAAAACCCCTCGAAGTCACTTCATATTTGAAGAGAAACCTTACATAAGATTATTGGCATGGTTCGGAGTCCACAAACTCCAAACAATATCCATGAAATCAACAAAGAGAGGTCCACATTGCGTGGAAAGAGAAACAAGCCTTCCACACTGACTGATTCTTCATCCAAATAACTTAAGGCCTGTGGTCAGACTAGAAATGCTAAAAATGCTTTATCTCCAAATCAGGCAAAGTGGAGATGGACAACCCATTTGCCAAAACCATGTCAAGTCTTTTATACACACGCCTCAATTATTGCTGATTATTGCACCACATAAAATGATCACCAACCCTCCAGGTCTATCAGGCCTGCATCTGATATAAATTTACTAAAATCTCGCATACTCTCATCATTTATCCTCCTACCACCCTGCTTCTCAAACCAATCACAAATAACATTAAAGTCGGCCACAAGAAGTAAAGGACAAGAAAATATAGAGACAAACTATTGAAGCTCATCCCAAAGTCTTTTCCTCGCATGACGAGAAAAAAACATGGAAATACAAGAGACGAAAAAGGTGAACCCCAAAGCTAGAGCCACCATGTCCAGAGAAAACTGTTGATAAGAGGATCCACAAATCCTCATATCAAGATCCAACCCCCATTGTAACCAGATGTGGGTGTTTGAAGAGTAATCAAAGAACACATTCAAAAACCCCGTCCTCTTCCTTAGACGAGCAAAGTTCACCTCCGAGGACTTTGGCTCTACTGATTTAATAAACATTAACTAAAATATGATGAACCATGTATACCTCAATTATAGTGAATACTCGTACACATTGTGAACAATCAAATATTTGATGAATTTTATAATTAAATCTAATGATTATCATATTGACAATAGCAGTTGAGCGCTACCATCAGTATTGTAAATAATACTATAAATTTTGTGAATATTACTATACGATGAATATCATATTAAAAATGACAAATAATATGTTAAATAAATATGCATGATATGAACATAAATTTGTATAATATAAACATAAATATGATAAATGACATAAGTAAATCTTACTAATTCATTAGTGATTGTTTGATATTATATTAAACTAATAAGTTTCAAAGTAAAACAGCATGTGTATTGACGCATCTAATTATAAATTACCACTTATATTAAAAAATTTAAATGACATGTCAATTCTTATATTACCAATTACATTTCGATGTTGTTTAATTTTAATTAATGTGATCATGTCTCAGTGCGTGATGTGTATCTAAGATTTTTTTTTATCCAAGTATATTTAATTCTGAAAAGTTTTTTAAAAAAGGATAAAAAAGGGTGCATATGACAACGATTTTAAGATACGTGTTATCATATGATTTTAGAATTTTGAGTCACTATGAGTTTTAACTATCCATATACTCATATAAGTATACTATTTGAGGTTAGAATCCACAATTATGACTTATAAATTAAGATAAGTCTTTAATGAAAATTACGCCAATTTATCATTTTTTTCATTTACTTTTTTTTCAATAATATTAATTTTTTATCAATCTTCGTCTGTGTTCGGCTTGTATGTATGGAGTTAAGGCATAGAGTCGTCGATCTGTAGTAACAATTGACTTCCAATATCTAAACTCATGTTCATAGCTCCCACAACAATATCTCATATATCTCAAACATCAATCTGCACACATTAATGACATATTACATCGAGACAATAACTTATAACTAGAAAAAACTCGAACACTATGAAGCCTCAGTCAACCTTTTTCATCCGGATTTACTCATCCAGTATACCCTCACATACTCCCCACCAACATCAGTGCCGCCATGTCTCACTATCCGTCCTCTCCTACTCTCTCCTTATTGACTATGTCCTACTTGTCCGCATTCCAAAATGATCAATGCAATTTAAGTATGAGCAAAGGTGTCACTGGTGTTAGATGTATATGTACCCTTTGTATTTTTCTTATTCTCTAAGGGGTTTTGTGCATATTTGCTAATTCATGTACATGCATATATTCAGGACTAGAGTCCTCATATTGAATACAAGTGTTATTGATAACATGATATACAGAGCCAAATTCAGGGTTGAGTTTTTCTCCTACTCGTCATTCCTACATGTTCGCACTTACATGCAAAATTCACCGATGTTCATCAATTTCTTTTTTTCATTTATCATTGATGTTTCAGTTTGGCATCTCATAGTTCTCTAATTCATTTATTGTGTGGTGTGCAGATTATGCGATGTCTAATTCTTTTTAATGGCACAAATTATCTTGACCAGGTTTGGCGCATGCGTCTGCATATGCGTGGTCTTTGAGAGTTTTTACTGGTAATGTACCCTATCCATCTTCTCCCACCCCTCCCACAATCCCTATGATTCCTTATGACACTGATGAGCTTATGAAGAAGAAGCTACTTGATGATTACGATGATGATGTGGCATCGTTACTACCTACACGACATGGTTAGATAAGGATGCTCGCTACTAATATGGAGGAGCATCTCTCTGCAGATATTGTTGACTTCGATCATGCACATCATATGTGGATTTTTTCATGATCGTCAATCGATTCATCTTCCAAACCATTTTTTATTGCTAGCACTATCCTTTCTGAGCCAACTTCTTACCGTGATGTCATTCATCATCAGGAATGACAACATGCAATGGCAAAGGAGATTGTTTCTTTTGAGCGCATTGGCATATGAGATCTTGTACCTCTTCCCCTACATATTCATCTTATTACTTACAAGTGGTTTACTAGGTTAGAACCCGCTCTGATGGTTCTATTGAGAGATATAAGGCTCGTCTAGTGGCATGTGATTTTCGTTAGGAGTATGGTAGGGACTATGATGAGATATCTGCTCATGTGGCTCATATGACTACTGTTCACACTCATCTTGTTGTGGTCTCTGTTTGTGAGTAGTATATCTCTCAGCTTGATGTTAAGAATGTCTTTCTTAATGGAGAACTCCATGAGAAGATGTATATGCACCCACCACCTCGGTATTCAATTCCTGATGATATGATTTATCATCTTCGACACTATCTCTATGACCTCAAGTAAGCTCCTCGTGCTTGGTTCTAGTGTTTTGCTTCAGTAGTCACTAGTGATGGCTTTTCTGCCAATACTCATGATCTTATACTCTTTTTCCACACTACATCTCATGGTTGAACTCTCCTTCTTCTTTACATTGATGAGATGATCACAACTAGAGATGACTCTCAGTATATTATCTTTATGAAGGCATGTCTCAGTGAGCAGTTTCCTATGTTTAGATCTTTTTCGTTACTTTCTTGGGATTACGATTTCTTCCACGCCAGAGAGCTTCTACCTATCTCAAGAAAAGTACATTCAAAATCTTTTTTATCATGCTTCTCTCACTGATCAATACACTGATGATGAGCCCCTTAAAGATCCCACTCATTATTGCCACATTGGTGGGAGTCTTGTATATCTTGGTGTCACTCATTCTGATATTCTCTACTCTGTGCATATCCTAAGCCAGTTTTTTTGGCTCCCACTCAACTCCATTATAGTCATCTTCTTCTTAATTTGTGATATCTTTGTGGGACTATATGTCATCATCTTTTTTTCTTCGCTCCAGTTCCTTATAGCTATAGGCATATTTTGATGCTACTTGGGTTAATGATTCCTTTAATCGTCAATCTCTTTCTGTCTAATGTTTTTTTGGTGGTTTTTTCATTGGTCGGAAGACTAAGATGCATATAGAATTTCTCATTCAAGTGTAGAGGCTGAGTCCCGGGCCAAGGCCTTTGTGACAACAGAGGTTACTTCGCTAAGATGACTGCTTTAGGATTTTAAATTTCTATTTTCTATGCCAACTTCTCTTTTTTTTGATAGTACAAGTGTTATCAGCATTACTCATGATCCGGTGAAGCATGAGCTCACTGAGCATATTGGCGTTGATGCTTATCACACACGAGAGCATGCACATGATGATATTATTAGTCTTGGTATGTGCCTTCGAAGTTTTAGTTAGCAGACTTATTCACTAAGGCACAGATTCAATCTCTCTAAACTCAGTATTCTTGATCCACGGTGAATTTGAGAGAGGGTTTGTGTGTTAGATGTGTATGTACTCTTTCAATTTTCCCCTTGTATAAGGAGTTTTGTGCATATTTGCTAATACATGTACATGTATATATTCAAACCTAGATCCCTCATATTGAATATAAGTGTTATTCATAAAAACTGGGTCTAGCCACTCATAAGTTCTGTTGGCTCAATTTATGCCATAATGGTCATTGTGGATGTGCTAGTAATAGGCTTGATAAGGAGATGTGAGATAATATGAGATTTAACCGGCTACATCGCGTTTAGATCAGCGACATCCGATGGCATTTGATGAGGGTGGTAAGAAAGAGGCTACATGGAAGCTAATTTAGTTAATGAAATCAAAATTACAATAACTATGAGGTGAGTGAATCTGTTGGTGATAGTGGTGCGGTGGGAGCACCCACAAAAGCCCCCGATGTTGAGCGATTGGGATAGTGCTCGAAAGCAGCCAGATCAAGACATGAGGGAGGAGATACTCCCCTCACCAACTTGTTAAAGAAATGGGTTCGTTGACTCGTTCAACTTCTGATTTGTAATACAAATGTTATTTAAAAAACAGTATTCTTTTATTTGAAATTAACAAAGAGAATAAGGAGTGTCTCCCTTAACTGAGCGTCTTAAGCAATTAAAGAGAAAGAGAGGCAACAAAAAAGCCTCAACAATTAAAAAAACAGAGCCTACTGAGCTAGGTGATGGTCTGAGCGCCTTTTAGTGAGGTTAATTTCTCCTGATCAATTACAAGCCAGCATCTGATCAGAACGTCAATCTTTCTCAACTAATGACCAAGGCATGTCTCTGTAGAATCTAAAATGCACCACGCCACCAAATTGGCTGAAGATGTGATGAGTTTGAAGGCAACTAACTGGCAGAACCTGTACGCACTCCAGCGCCTGTCTAACTCGGAGGCCACCTTGCAGTCCCATTGGATTTCCATGATAAGAAGATGGTGCTGGTTAGCATACTTTGTCGGAGGATGCAAGGAAGCCCTCCAAGTTCTGACTAAATGGTGGACACTTTACATCCCAGTACAAAAGATCCATCACGTGATCTAAAAAGCCTGCCCCCACATTCTCAGAGCAGCAAATGTTTATTTTCAAGCCATGAGAAGCAGGAGTTCAGACAGTTGTGCTCGACATCAAAGTTTGCAAGCGATGATCTACTGGCCCGCATTGCTAAGCACATTCTTCTCCTAAGTCGACAATGGATGCCTGGGAATGAAATCCGCCAGGCATGCGAAGATATGATCACGAACAATTTTGTAAAATGCTTGCGCTGAGAAAGTTGATGCTTTTTTATCAAACATCAGCTTACAACGCCTTCTTAAGCACGGAATGTAGATAACCCCCAATTATGACTTCCCATTCGGCATTGAAAAAATCACTCTCTGGACAAACTACACAGATCCAATAAGGAAGAGATTCCACAGCTTCAGATTGGCAACAGTGGTATTTCAAGGCTCGGGGGATACCTTTCCGTTGAAGAAAATTATCCGTTATTATAACGCCATGCATGAGCTTCTAAAGAAAGCAACTAATACGCCATGATATGATTTTTAACCAAATGTGTCTCTAATTCCTTCTATCTCCATCTCTTCTCTTTATACTTTTATGATAATCCTTAATTGAGACATCCCCATATTTTGATTTAGTCCATATTAGTTTATCTAGTTTTGGAGATAATCTTAAGCTTTGTAACACTATCTTTGCATGATCTGGGATCAAGTTGACAACCCGGTCCATGAGATTACTATCTCTAATCACCTCCTTGATATAGTAATAATTTGTCTCAGCACTTGGCATTTGCACTGGAGGAACACACCAGGTGTACCCCATATAGTAGACTCCCCATTGCAAATCACAAGCAAAGAATGCCTCCTTAGGTCATCAACGATCGGACCCACCGCCTCCTATAGGCTAGATTTGCTTCCTATGTCACTGTCGTCATATTTATTTCTCAACAAGGACGCCCATTTTGAATTCTGTTTGATAAAGGCCCACATGACCTTGGCATGAAAAGATGCCATAACAACTTGAAGCTTATGCAAATTTAGGCCACCTTAATTGTATTTGCCACACATTCTATCAAAGCTGATCTAATGTCTACATTTTTCATCATAAGCATCGTAAAGAAAAGCCATGAAAATCGATCCAATTTTTTAAGGATACCTTAGGAACTTCCAAAGCTGCCATGGAATGAATTGGGATGGACGAAAGAACTGCTTGGATCAGAATGAGCCTTCCTCATGCTGACAGCAAACCCTTCTTCTATCCTGCAAGCCTATGTTGGACCTTACTTAGCAAAGGGTTGAAGTCCCTGATTCTATCTCTCCCCTTGAAAAGAGGAGCCCCCGAATAGATTGTTGGCAGGGAAGCTTTGGTACACCCTGTGACAAAACCAATAGTCCTTCTCTTGGCATTGGGAAATGAACATTCCATATAAAATTCTAGTTTTATGGGGGCTGAAATTGTGACTGGAGCTCCTGCAAAATTCAAAAATTGGAGTCATGAGGTTTTTTATTGATCTGATATTGCCAGAGGAAAACAACAAGTTAGCGGCATAGAGCAGATGGTTGAACCCAACCAATCATGTGGCACAAGAATAATTATGGATGAAATTATCCTAAATTTACTTATTGAGGGCCCTACTAAAACACTCCATGGAAATAATGAAGAGGATGCAGAACAAATGGGTCCCCTTGTGTGCAGTCCTCTGGAAGAGCATAAGAAATCATGGAGCTCTCTATCCCATTTAACAGAAAAGTAGCAACCTGAAATGGCCTTAAACACCATGTTAACTTCATTCTCCCTGAAATCAAAATTTTTCAAACATTGTATAATAAAATCCCATATGACTCTATCATATGCCTTGCTCAACCTTAAAGAGAACATTACCCCTTTTAACTCTTTTATCCAAATCAACCACCATTTCGTGCGTCGTGCTACATTTTCATGGATGTTACGCTTTTCTATAAAGCCGGATTGCTCCGGAGAGATGATTTTAGAGAGAAGGTATGCATGTCTGCTGCTTAGAATTTTTGAGATGACTTTGTTTAAATAGTTGCAAAGGGTGATACGGAGAATGTCATTTAGGTTATTAGTCAATTTGATTTTGGGAATCATCACAATTGCAGTATGAGTGACCAAGGCCGGCAGACGACCTCCTGTAAAGAAGTATTTGATGGCTTGAATGAGGTCTGATTTGATAACTTCCCAAACATCGACATATAGTTGGCTAGATAAGCCACCTGGCCCCAACACTCCTTGAAGGTTCATCCCTTTAATCGCCGCGAGGATTTCCTCCTCCTCTGGCAACTCACCCACCAAGGCGCTCTCCACCTCTGAAATACTAGGTTGGATGCAGTCCAACAATCCAACTCCTCCCTCTGGTGGGCGCCATTGAGGATGCTTCTAAAGTGCCCTATCGTCTTCTCTACTGCCTGTTCCTTGTCCAAGAGTGTGACATCATCCTCTGCTTTAAGGCCCAACTTATTTTGGGACGCTCATTCCTTAATCGCAGCATGAAAGAGGGTGTAGTTATCGTCCCCACATTTGGTCCAGCTAATGTGTGTCTTGTCTTCCAGTAGGGCAAACCTGTTTCTCAGAGCATTCTGAAATTGGACAGTCACTTTTTTCACCTCTTAAGAAGTTGCATCACTCCATGGTACCTGCGGCTCCTTTTCTGCCGTGATAAGCTATTTCTCCAGCTGCCCAATTGTAATTTCCACATTTCTAAAAAGTGAAACATTCCAAATGCTCAACTTTCTAGCTAGGCTCTTTAACTTTCTAGCCAAATTCAAAATAGGGTCAACATGAAGGCGCTGCTCCCAAGCCTCTGTAATAATCTTCTGAAAAGTTTTATGGGATGACCAAACACGTTGATACTTGAAACCACTTCTTGTATGGGGATGAAGAAGGCGATCTCTTTGATGTTGTCTACGAAGACCGGCTCGCTTTTTGCTCATAATGCCAGCTTCAAGGACATAATCTAGCAGAATGCAGGAAAGCAAATGACAGGAAGACAGGACCTGCAAGTGGAAGACAGGGGAGGATCGTTGCGGCCTTTACAATCCTGCCGAAGGAGAGGGCTAATTGGTGAGGCCAGCTAGTCCAAGAAGTGCTCGACTGGTAGGAAAAGGAAGAGGAAGAGGAAGAGGAAGAACTAAGACTCAACAAAGAAAAGGAAGGGCAGAATAAGGCTGGATCGGTCACGGGCGGGAAGGATCAGCAGGCCCCGGTAGAAGGCCTCGAAGCCCTCACCGAGCCTCTCTTGAACCACGAGAAGGAAAATCAGACAACAACGCACAAGGAAGCAAGTGCCAACAACCCGTTCAGCATCTTGGCGGAGATGATGGAAGGAATGATCGATTTAGAGGCGGCTGCCGAAGCCAACTGACTAGGCCTGAGGCCTCCGTGTGAGGTCTTGATGGATGGACAAAGTGTCTCCCGGAAAGGTGAAGAGTGGACCGAGATAATCAAGCCAAAAAAAAGAGCCAATCGACTAGGCCTGAGGCCCCGGAACCCGAGGTGGAGGCGGAGAACGCTTCGGCAGAGAGGGAGATCATCCCAACTCAATCCAGTACCCTAGAGCAGCAGGAGGCGCAGAATGAGGAACTGGCGCTGGAGGAGAGCAGGATGGAGAAGGCGCATAAGATCACGCCGGCTTGCGCAAGCCCAGCTCGTGAGGCTTCCTCGAGCATGCCACGTGAAGGGGTCCAAGCCCAGCCGCAGGCTCTAGGCATGGCAGCCTCACAGAGTCAGTCCGAAGAACCTGCAGAGGAAGCCTCGGCGTTCATGCTCCCGAGAGCTCGCAAGGTTAACGACCATGCTGATGAGGAAACTCTCAGCTCGGTAGCTTCAAAGAAGAAAAAGAAGAAAGCTAAAGCCAAAGCCTTGGCTTTTGTTATCGAAGATGAGGACGAAGAAACCTCAGCCTTCCAGCATCCGGACACCAACATAGTCAATGACCGGACGGATTCCATATAGGAAGATGATTACGATATGATAAGGAGAGAGTCGAGAGAATTGAGGAGGACTTTCAAGAACAAAGGTAAAGTAAAAACCAAGATATATGCTAGGAAGGGGAGGAAGACATCCTCTCTTCTGCCCTCGCCTCCGCCCTCAGACTAGTGGAGCTTTCTGAAGTCGCCTTGCCAACAGTTGTTTCTGGATTATCCAGTCTTGTTATTAGCCTTCCGCCGACTCTTGCCCAAGCTCTTGTAGGCTCATCGAGCCTTGCCCTTAGTTACCCTCTCTTTTGTAGGCTCTCGAGCCATGCTCTTTTCTGTAGGCTCTCTAAGCCCTAGGTCCTTTAGACCATTTCCAATAAAATAAAATATTATTTAAAAAAAGGGGCAATGGTCAGAAGCCACCCTCTCCAAATACATGACTGTCAGCGTAGGAAAGTCTTCCAAGGCTATGCCACTAATATGCAGCTTGTCCAGCCTAAGCTATACTCTACCTAGGCCACTTTGGTTGTTCGACTATGTAAAAAGAAGGCCTGAGTAACCTGCATCACAACACTAGTTGCAGCCTGAACTGATTGAAATTCGGATATTACCATCATGACCAGATCCTCCCTTTTTTTCTCTTCCTTAGATGCAATAACATCGAAATCACCTATAATTATCTAGGCCGCATT